>PVKB01004996.1:0-115446 GCA_004027205.1 Ctenodactylus gundi | reverse complement strand
TCCATCCTTCCAGCCGGGCCCCCAAGAGCCTAGCTCTTCCCCTAGAGCAGTACCTGTACTCATCAGATGTCCCACAAGGGACACGGCCCAGGTTGGCAGTGGCAGTCACTTTCTGTACCACCATGTGGTCACTCCGACAGGCATCTGGCAGTGTGAGTTTCTCTGTGATCTCGTTCATGCCAGTCAGCTTTCCTGGGAACAAAGGTCATGGTGAGGGCTGAGGCTGGTGTACACATTTGTCTGCCAGATATTCCCCTCATTGGTTCTTCCCAACTGGGTGGGTCCTGGGCTGAGGGCAGCCAGGGTCTCCTTCATTAGCCACAGGATGGAGAGGTCCCTCTCCAACTTGGCACAGGCTTCATCCACAGTGTAGACCAGAGGCTGACTTGGGCATTCCTGCTATCAGACATCTACTACTTCCTTGGTTTTGTGTTTTACTTGGGTTTGTTTTGTTTTGTTTTGGTGTTTGTTTTGCAGTACTGGGGATCAGCCCAGGACCGTCACACAGAGCTACATCTACAGATCATTTTAATTTTGAGGCAGGGCCTCACCAAGTTGCTAAGCTCCCCAGGATGGGTTCATACTTGCAATATTTGCATACTTACATGTGTTTTTTGAGGGCCAGGGGTTGATTGTTTTGGTTTGGATATGGAATGTCTCTCAAAAGCCTCATGTATTTGGATGTTGCAGATTACCTACAGATTCTATGTGCTGTAAAAATGTGGGGCCCAGTGCCCATTTCTGTGGCACTCTAACATTGAGCATGAAATAACAGTTAATCCTTGGGCTTAATGATAGTTCTGTGAAAGTTCTCTTCTCTGTGATATGAGCAGGATTACGGAAAGCGAGTAAAGATGTTAGGCCAACTGCAAAGTTTTGTTACCACCCTTAGTGTAAAAAGTCAAACAGCCAGGCTTGTGGCACAATCCTGTAATCTTAGCATCCTGGGAGTCTGAGGCAAGAGGATTACAAGTGAGAACCTGGGATGGGATCTTAGCAAGTTAGCAAGACCCTATCTCTAAATCAAAACTGAAGGTAGGCTGGGGTGTAGCTCAGCACAAAGGCCTTGAGCTTGATCCCCAGTACCCACCCCAGCACACGCCAAAAGGAGGCAGATGAAGAGGATGATGTTACTGGAATGTGGTGATATTGAAGAGTGACCCACTAGAAGATGGGACTTAGAGTTGCAACTATATTCAACTTCAGGGTACTCTGTATAGACAGTGGGCACCTTGTAGCTTGCTTTCTCTTTTTCCCTCCTTCTGGTCCTTGGCATTGCCTCTTGTTGGCTGACCTCACCCATCATACAGACTGCAAATGAACCTTTGCCATGCAGTCTCTAGAATAGAGCTTCTAAGATAGAACAGGGCAGAGAGAGGATGAGAGTCACTTAGCCAGCACCATAATGTTTCTGTTTCTGGACTGTTGGACTGTTTATTGTGCCTGCTTCTTGACTCCTAATTCCAGTGGTCTGTAAAGGTGGTTTGTTTAATTATTACTGGGAGAAGGAAGAAGACACATAGAACTCTTCAGTTTGCACCCCACTGTGTGTACACATGCCACATGCACACAAACCACACATTACTCCTTCCCAAACAAAACAGAACAAAACTCAGAATCAAAGTCAAAGCCAGATACCACAAGACTGCACCAATAATTTATATTTTCACCAAAGGATTCAAGTCTTGGAAGAAGTAAAAAATACAAATGACAGAAAAATGTGGGATAAACATTCAGAATGTTTGTAGTATTGAACTAGTAACAGATGGTACTCTCAGTGTCATTAAAACTTTGGATACGTGGAGCTGATCTGTTAAATCCAGCTGACGCTGGGTTTTGAAACCAGAAAAATTTAGAATTACCTTGGATCTTGGATGCATCATCCAAATTTTTGGTGAGATCCCAATATCCTCGCTATTGGATACTTGCTGTGGAAATTACTTAGCTTTGTTCACACTGCAGCTTACTGGTACTAGGGGACAAACAGCTGATTATGAGGTGATTCTACTGGCCACTGTGGTTAGTATTAAAAGAGGGAGATCACATCAGGAAGGAATGTGCTAGTTTTCAAATAGGAATTAAAACAGCCCAGAATTTCATGGCCTTCCATGAATTTAAAAGGTGATTAATTTCAGGTCATATGACATAGGAGAAATTTTAAATGTTGAGCCAAAAATCTTCAATAAACACTTATCTTTTGCCTCTGTATTTGAAGGGCATGTTTGGTGGAAATACATTTATTGAGTTCTTGCTTTATTTTTTTTAGAAATTTTTTCCAGTGTTTTCATGTTGATTACTCAGGCAGCTTGTTCTTCCCCGTTATTCTTAACATGATTCCTTTATCTCTCACCGTCCCATAGGATTCTTCATCTTAGAAATCTAATAAAATAACTTCACTAGAATATGTCTCAGATTTACTTACTAATTATCAGTCACTCTTGCCACACAGTGTGTTTCCTTATATATTGTTTCAAATCATTTATTTTGAGAATTTTTTGGAATAATACCTTTGATTTTTGCCTATTTTTGTTCATACAGAAATGACAAGTTTTGTGGAATTTGAATACTTTCCCTATTTTTTGAAGCTTTATAAATATCTTGGGTTTTTTTCAAATTGATTTGTTTTCAACATTTTTGTTGTTTTTGGGAATTTGTGACACTTTCCTGCACCAGCCATCACCCTGTGCGGGTGCCATGATGGTCTTCTGTGCAGCAGTTCAGTTTTAGTGTGTGTTCTGGTAAAGGGAACATGCAAGGGTCTTACATGGGAACATGCTGGTGATCAACCATCATTCCTGCAGGAACAAGTTTTATGAAAGAAATCTGATAGGTTTTTAGTCAAATTTATGCTGGATTGCTAACTTTTTTTATTTTTTAGGTTCTCAGAATTCATTTCTACAAATCGTATTTCCAGAGAAACTTCAAAGAAACACAAGTGATAATTCAGAAGTAAGATATGTAAAAATACCTTTTATTGTGTGAGATTTCTTATTTTTATTGAACAGCTATGAAATACATCAAAGCCATTGTAATATGAAATGTAAACATATATTACTACTAATAAGAAATTTTAAGTTTCAGTGGTAAAAGCAAATATGTACATTAGAATGATCTGCTTTCTTTTAAATTTGTCATTTCTCTGTATATGTGTGTTGAGTGTGCATGTGTGTATGTGTGTGTTTGTGTCTGGGATCTTCATACCAAGCTGTGTCTCCACCCCATTTTTTATTTTGTATCTTGAGACGGGGTCTTGCTAAGTTGTCCTTACTGGGCTCGAACCTTGGGATCCTCCTCTCTTCAGCCTCCTAGAATGCTGGGATTATAGGCTTCTACCTCTGGGCCTGGCTCTGTTATTTCTTTGTGGAAATTTATTTTTAAAAGTTTAAATACAGGGGATAAAGTAGAAGAATTAACTGTCTTCCTGGATAATACAAAGGAGGTTTCAGAAGAGTATAATAATGTTCCCCAAATGACTAAGAATATCTCCTAATGTAAACCTTCCTCTTTCTTCATCGCCGTACCTACCAGATCTCAGGCAAGAAGAAACCTTTTGTTTTCCTTTTTTCATTAGGAAGATAAATATTTATTCGCTGGTTTATTTAACAGATAATTCTCTGAAGTTATCATGTGCATATGGTTAAGTGTCTTAGGCAATAAAAAAGAAGAATACATTTAAGTGAGCTTGACTTACAAATGACCAATCTTTTGATAATGCTTCTTAAAACACTCTTGTTGAGGTATGATTTGCACATACAGAATACACCTATCATAAGTGTCCAGCTCAATGTTTAATACATAAAGAGAGCTATGTAAACATGACCCAAATCCAGTTGTACAACGTTTTTCTAGCCTTGAAAGTTCCCCCTTATCCAGTTCATTCCCAACCCCTGCCCATTAGCAATCACTGTCTTTATAAATTTGTGGGTTTTTTTAGTATTTCCCTTCAATGGAATGGCAATTCATAATATACAGGCCTTTGCATTAGGCATACTTCAATTGAATTTGTCAATTTTATATAATTTTAAGGTCATTAGTGTTTATTTCTTTTTTCCCACTATTTTTATTAATATACATATGTAATACATAGTGTTTACAATGAATTTGGGTATTTCGTGCACATATGTATCATATCAACTTTACAATCCCTTCCCATTTTTCACCCTCCCCCCACCTCCATATCCTTTCCCCCAACTCCGGCTATCACTTCATGTGGTTCTATAGAATGTCTGAGTTCTGGGTTTTCCAAGTCCGAGAAACTATACAGTACTTAACATATTAATCTTCTGCACCTAAATCATTTCACTTAAGTCACCGCTCTAACTCAGCTTCCTATTCCTCGAATGGGTCGCAGTAGTTAAATCTTGATGCCTCTTCTCTGAATCCAACCAATCCTTTTATTGGGATATTTACCAAAAGTTTTTTTCTGTATTTTGCTATATCTTTGTTGCTATTGTTAAGCCTGGCCTTACCCACCAGTTCACATTAGAAAATAACTACAAGCACATAGGTCCAAAGACTAGTAAATTTGGGAAGGAAGAAAAAAAAGTTAAATTTCAAATGCCTTAGCTGAATAATGGAAGGTATATATTTGTACATTCATAGGGTTATCTTTACATCAATCAGTTTTCTGAAGATAAATTTTCATCAGCGACCTAATAAGTGAATCGCTACAATAAAACAAAGTTAAAACTGTATCACATTGCTACATTAAATGAACTTAAATCTATACCACATAAATATTCTTAAAGTAACAGATATGAAGCCAAATTTAGTTATTTCAGAATTTTTTAACTTTCATAACTCATTTACTCATATTTCACTGATTACTAACATTCTGCTAGATTTGGTTTGTGATTTTGTCTATCCATCCATATATTCGTGCATTTGTATTCTTAAGACATTTTATGTCAATTCCCCATGTTGCATTGTTGATAAAGTCTTAAGCTTGTTGAATGAAACAATTCATTTTTTTGATGTTGAATGTGAGTTTATCCTCTTTGAGAGGCAGAAAGATAAGCAGCACCAAAATAATTTGGAGGAAAGGTAACATCTAAAGAGAAAATGTAATAAAAAATAGATTGGTAATTGCATCATCTGATTGATATACTTTAAAAACAGTACCAGTTCTTCTATAAAATCTATGAAATCTCCCTACAACATTATTATTAGTAATAGTATAGTAGTGTGCAAAATAGAATAATTTCTAATTAATAATGCAACATGGGGAATTGACAGTGTTTATTTCTTAATAGAGGTTTCTTTATCAGTTGATGTACTCTGAATATTATCAGATATTAGCTATTTTGAGTAGTTTTTTGAACATTTATATTTAGACATGCTCTTTTCCCTTGAGTCAATTCTTAGGAGTGAAATCAATTAATTACAGGGTTATGTTCATGCTTAAAAGGTTTGGATATTACCACACTACTTTCTATAGTGGTTGTAAATTTTGCATCAGCAATATTTAGTGTTAACATGTTGTAAAAATTAGATATTTCTGTCTTATGGAGTAAATCTATTGCAGTGAGCATATAGTGATAAGTAATTATGGCTTTAAGATGTGTTTTTCTCAACAAATCATGATGCTTGGTATTCCTCATGACCCTCTTATCCATTTGTGTAGCATGCATATATACAAATATAGATTTGTATTAAAGTGATTCATCTATTTTTAAACTGGGTTAGTTCTTTTGCACACTATGAATTTATTCTGACTCTGGATATAAGTTCTTTATCCATTGCTTAATTTGTAATTATCTCCCCAGTTTGTGGCTTGCATTTTTCTTTTCTCAAAGTGTTTGAAACCCGTGTTTACTTTCGATGCCATTCCAGTTCTATCAGGTTTGATTTTGATGCCATTCTGTTTCTATCAGGTTTTCTTTAGTGAATCTTATTTTTGATTTGTAATCAAAGCTTGTTTATGGATTAAATTGTGTCCCTTCAAAATTCATACGTCTAAGCTAGAGCCCTCAGTGTGAAGACTGGGCGTTGGAAGAGCTAAGCAATGATAAATGAGGTCCTCAGGTGGGGCCCTAACCCTGTAGGACTGGTTTGTTTATGAGAAGAGAATCTGTGTATGAAAAAAAAAGTCGTGTGAGAATATAGCAAGAAGGTGGCTGTGAGCTGGGAAGACAGGCCTGGGGAAAACCAGGTCTACTGGCATGTTAGTCTTGTGCTTCTGTTTCCAACAACTGTGGAAAAACATTTTGTAGTCCACCTTGCCCGCAGTGTTTGTTTAGTCACACTGTAAAGACTAGTGCAGATTTTGGTGCTGTGAAGGTGGAAGGAACAGTGTGGAAACCTGGGTGTTTGTGGGGCCAGGTTGAAAGTATTTTGAACAACAAACTAGGAACAGAGCCTAGATTGCTGTGGTAGAAACACGGGCGTTTAAAGGCAGGTGCGCTGATGGCTCAGCAAGTGAGGGAAGAGCTGTAGGGACTTCTGTAGTTTTACACAATGCACATATTTTCAGAATGCTGGTAGAAATACCAGGGATGCCCTTATGGCTTCATGGGGGAAGGAAGTACTTATTTTAAATGAGAAGAAAGGAAATGCTATAAAATGGCAGAGAACTTGGCCAAGCAGTGTAATGGTGTTTTGTGAAAGGTGGAACCTGTGAGGCCCAGCCGTGGGAGTTTACCAGAGATTTCTAAGCACAGTGTTGAAATGTGGCCTATTTTTCAAAATACTTGCTCTAAAATGTGAGAGGAGAGAGATAAATTGAAGGGATTGCCACACAAAAAGAAATGAGCCTTGGAAGAATTGGAAAATTCTCAGCCTAATGTATTTCAGAAGACAAAAAAGCATATCCTGGGAGAACATGAGAGGCAGGCTGGACAGTAACTGTAGAGAGGTCACGTGATGCAGTCAGTCATCTAAGCTGATGCCGGAGTGGAGATGGAGCTATACTAGGAGAAGTGTTGCATCTGGAATTAAAGGGAACCCAGAAAATGGGATAGAATGAAGAACAGCTGTGGGAGTTGTGTAATTCTGCGCCTCCAAAGGCCAGGAAGGTGGCCTCATGCTTAGAAACTAAGGAGAAAGAAGAATTAGTTCTCTGGGCTTATTGAGTGGAGACCCTGTGGACCACTAGAATTCTCTTCTGAGGCCTTATTTATTTATTTTTATTTTTTCCCATTTTATTGATATGTATAAGCACAAAATTTAAGGTTTACAATGAAGTTGAGCATTTTGTGCACCTACGTATCTTGTCAAGGTGACAAGGACTTTCCCACTCTCCATTTGTCCCTCCCTTTACCCACCCCTCCAGGCCTCCCAGCCCTACCCCCCTGTTTCACTTTGTTTTTTGTTTTAAGTTCCATAAGAGTTGTGATCTGGGTCTCTCATATCAGAGAGACCATTCGATGTGTCACCTTCTGCTTCTGACTCACTTCACTAAGCATGATGTTCTCAAGTTTCTTCCATTTGCCTGTAAAAGCCTCCACACTGTTGGACTTTATAGATACATAGTATTCCATTGTGTATAAATACCACAGTGTGTGTATCCATTGGTCTGTTGATGGGTATTTTGGTGACTTCCGTATTTTAGCTATTGTTAGTTGTGCTGCTATGAACATGGGTATTCATATATCTCTGTTGTGTGTTGTTTTGGCCTCTTTTGGGTATATTCCCAGGAGGGGTGTTGCTGGATCGAAGGGGATATTTATTTCTGGTCTTTTGAGAGATCTCCATACTGCTTTCCAGAGTGGTTGTATGAATTTACATTCCCACCAGCAGTGCAGGAGGGTTCCTTTCTCCCCACAGCCTCCCCAGCACTGATTACTATTTGACTTGTTGATATAGGCCATTCTCTCTGGAGTGAGATGGTATCTTAGCGTTGTTATGATTTGCATCTCTATTATGGCTAGAGAGGTTGAACGTCTTTTGATGTGTCTATTGGCCACTTGTACTTCTTCGTGAGTGAACTGCCTCTTCATTTCTTTTGCCCACTTTTCAATAGGATCCTTTACTTTGGTTGGCTTACTTTTTTTTTTTTTTAGCTCACTGTATATTCTAGTTATGAGCTTCCTATCTGAGTTGTTGGTGAATATTTTTTCCCAGTCTGTTGGTTTTCTTTTTACGTTATTGATAGTTTCCTTTGCTGTGCAGAAGCTTTTTAATTTGACAAGATCCCATTTGTTAATAATGGGGATAATTTCTTTTGGTGTCTTGTCAAGGAAGTCTTTGCCTACCCCTATGTCTTTTAGATATTTCCCTAATTTGTTTTCTAGGAGGTTCAGTTTTTTGCTTTTAATGTCTAGGTCTTTGATCCACTTTGATTTAATGTTGGTGCATGGTGATAGGTGTGTGACTAGATTCATTCTTCTGCACCTGGATGTCCAGTTTTCCCAGCACAATTTGTTGAACAGGCTGTCCTTTTTCCATTGTGTGCATTTGGCCCCTTTGTCGAAGATTAAGTAATTGAGGGTATTTGGGTTTGTCTCTGCATCTTCAGTTCTGTTCCACTGGTCTATCTGTCTATTTTTGTGCAAGTATCATATTGATTTTACAACTATTGCTTTATAGTACGGCCTGATGTCTGGAACTATAATGCCTCCTGCCTTGGTCTTGTTGCTCAGGATTGCTTTGGCTATTCTTAGTCTCTTTTGGTTCCATATGAATTTAAGAATTATTGTTTCAAGTTCTTTGAAGAAACTTGTAGGTGTTTTGATAGGAATTGCATTGAATCTATATATCAGTTTAGGTAGTATAGTCATTTTGACTATATTTATTTTGCCTATCCAAGAGCAGGGGATGCCTTTCCATTTTCTAATGTCTCCTATAACTTCTTTGTTCAATGTAATGTAGTTTTCTTTATATAAGTCCTTCACTTCCTTGGTTAGGTATACTCCTAGGTATTTAATTTTTTGCTGAGCTTTTGAGAATGGAATTGTTTTTCTGAGTTTTTGCTGAATAAGTTCATTGTTAGTGTAGAGAAAAGCTATTGATTTTTTTGGTGTTAATTTTGTAGCCTGTGACTTGGCTAAAATTTTTTAATTATTTCCAGGAGTTTCATAGTGGAGTTTTTAGGATCTGCCATGTATATAATCATATCATTTGCAAATAAGGAAAGTTTGACCTCCTCCTTTCCAGTGCAGGCTCCCTTTACTTCATTTTCTTGTCTGATTGCTATGGCAAGTGTTTGAAGGACTATGTTGAATAAGAGTGGTGAGAGTGGGCAGCCTCGTCTTGTTCCTGATTTGAGGGGGAACAATTTCAATTGTTCTCCATTTACTATGATATTTGCAGTAGGCTTAGCATGTATATCTTCTGTGAATTTTAGGAAGAACGCTTCTATACCTATTTTTCTCAGTGTTTTTATCATGAAGGGGTGCTGGATTTTGTCAAAGGCTTTTTCTGAATCAATAGAGATGATCATGTGGTTTTTGTTTTTGCTTGTGTTGATATGGTGTATTACATTGATTGATTTACATATGTTGAACCAGCCTTGCATCTCAGGGATGAAGCCCACTTGATCATGGTGTATTATCTTTGTGATTACTTGTGGATTCTGTTTTCCAGAATCTTATTGAGGATTTTTGCATCTATATTCATTAAGGAGATTGGTCTGTAATTTTCCTTCCTGGTTAAATCTTTTTCTGTTTTTGGGACTAGTGTGATGCTAGCCTCAAGAAATGAGTTTGGTATTATTCCTTCACTTTCTACTTTATGAAATAGTTTGAGGAGGATTGGTGTTAGTTCTTCCCTAAAGTACTGAAAAAATTCTGCTGTGAATCCATCTGGGCCTGGACTTTTATTTGTAGGTAGGGCTTTTATTATTGCTTCAATTTCTGTGTGTGTGATGGGGTTGTTCAAGATTTTTATATCTTCCTCATTTAATTTTGGTATTTTATGTGTATCTAGGAAGTCATCCATTTCTTCCCAGATCTCAAATTTGTTAGAATATAGGTATTCAAAGTAATTTTTTATAATATTCTGAATTTCTGCAGAGTCTGTTGTAATTTCACCCTTTTCATTTCTAACTGCGCTAATCTGTGCCATGCCTTTTCTTTCCTTTTCTTGATGAGATTAGCAAAAGGTTTGTCAATTTTGTTAATTCTTTCAAAGAACCAGCTCTTTGACTCATTAATCTTTTTTATTGTCTTTTTAATTTCAATATCATTTATTTCAGATTTGATCTTTATAATTTCTTCTCTTCTGCGTTTAGGGTTAAGTTGTTCTTGTTTCTCTAGGTCCTTAAGGTGCATCATTAGCGAATTTATTTGTGACTGTTCTGTTCTTTTGATGTGTGCATTTATGACTATGAATTTTCCTCTAAGGACTGCTTTCATTGTGTCCCACCGATTTTGATATGATGTACTTCCATCATCATTTATCTCTATGAAGTTTTTAACTTCTTCTCTGATTTCTTCCATAATCCATTGTTTGGTCAGTAGTAAGTTGTTAAATCTCCATGTATTTGGCCTTCTTTATTTTTGTCTTAAATGTTAATGCACATTTGGTCACATTGTTCTATTATTCTGTCCTGTAGCATCTTGGTGCTCTTCTCTCCAGAGCATGTTTTCTTGTCTTCTGGCCATTTATTCTCACATCTTATTATTTCTCATCCTTTGTTTAGTTCGTGTGTTTCTTTGTGGATGAGATGTGTCTCTTGCAGACAATGTGTAGTTGTGTTTTATTGTGATTCAGTCTGCTTGCATTAGCAATTATTTTCTTTTGGGGCTTGAAAAGCTTCAAGATTTTTTGGGCTTTGAGTTTTGGGTTGAGAAATCTGCTATTGCTCAGATGAGCTTACCTTTTAAAGTTGTTTGATTTTTATTACCTGCATTTAGTACTCTCTCTGTCTTGAATTTTTGAGGTTTTGATGGATGAGTCTGGTCAAAATGAGTCTAGTCATGTCCATTTGGGGTTCTTAATGCCTCCTTTACCCAGGTATCCGATTCATGCTCTAGATTTGGAAAGATGTGTGCAACAGTATTGTCTATGTGTCAGTTTTTCTGCCAGTAACAGATTTTGTCAGGTATTGTTAATGCCTCCATCTTGGTTCTTTTTGCTCAATAGTTTGAGGTTTTGGTAGTTCTGTATGAATTTTAGGATTTTTTTATTGTAAAGAATGCTATGATTATTTTGACGGAGCTTATATTGGTTCTGTAAATCGCTTTAGGTAGTAAAGACATTTAAGTTCTATTAATTCTTCCATTTCATAGTCATCAGATGTTTTTCTTTTTTTGTGTGTGCTTTTAAATTTCCTTCATCAATGTTTTATAATTTTTATTGCAGAGATATTTAAAGTCTCTGCTTAAATTTTTCCTAAGTATTTTAATTTTGTAGGTATTGAGAATGATATCACTTTTCAAATCCTTTTTAATTCATTGACATATTTTGATTCACCATAGTTTCTAATAATTCTTTGTATTTTGTAGTCAGATGTAATACATTAGGGTTTTTTTTTTTCATCTTAGTGACTTGGTGTGAACCTTTGTCAAAATTTAAAATAGAGCTGAGGATGGTGCTGCATACCCATAATTCCAGTATTCTGGGATGCTGAGGCAGAAGTATCTCCTAAGTTTGAGCCCAGCCTGGGCAACATAGCTACTCAGAGAGAACCTATAGGTGAAAAGAAAAATCAGTAAATGAGGTGGGAATGTACCTCAGTGGAAAGGTACTGTTTCCATTCCCAGTAGCCACACATACATACACACACAGATGCACACACGTGCACACACCCCACAAAGTTAACATTAATGGTAAATAAATTGCTTTTTGGCCTCTGTTGATCATCCTTGTCTGTGTTCTTTGAGGATTTCATTAAATTTATCTGCAAATAAAGGCATTTGGTGCTAAGTCCCACCATGAAAGTACAGTTGAAGGAAGTGACATTGGGTATACAAACATAACAATGGGTAAGGTTTTGCTTTGAAAGATACTTGTTCAGGAACTACCTGTGATTAGTATTTTTAGGTCAAGTCCTCATTAAAACAAGATGAAGATGCTCCAGCATCCATGTTCACTTAGTACATTCAGATCGTGCTCTCCAGGAAGCTGTCTTCCCATCATTTTGAACTTTAGGACTCAGTTGTCATATGACTTTAGGATTTGGCTTTTCTTCTCAGATCCTGTGTAAATATTTGGGTTGGATTGTTTTTATGGAAGTAGTAAGAATAGGTTACATAAAAATGTTAAGTGTTTTATAGTTTGTTGCAGATTTTAATCTGAGGTTTTTTAATGAAAATGTTTTAATCATAATTTGAGGGGATTAACTGATGTAGACTTGTTTTGGTTTTTATGTTAAATTTGTCTTCACTCTCACTTGTTTATTCACTAGGAACAAATATCCTATCTTATTCCAATAGATGAGAAACCGTACATTGTACACCTAAAACGAAGGTAAATTTTTATTCTTCAATTTGAGATTTCATTTTAAGTCTATGAATCTGTTTCTGGTAGTAATAATACAGTATGGAAAACTCAGTGTCATTGTTATGATAATTTTTACCTATTCTGGATGAAAGGCTGCTTTCTTATGATTTAAATTTTTGGTTTTGGCTGGAAGAATAGCTCAATGGTTAAAGTACTTGCCTAGCAAGCTCAAGGCCCTGAGTTTGATTCCCCAGCACTGTGTCAGGTAGGCATGGCGGCACAAGTTTAAAATCCTAGCAGTCCTGCTGAGTCAGGTGGTTTGCCATGAGTTTGAGGCCAGCCTGAACTGCAAAGCGAGACACTGTCTCAAAAACAAAAACAAAAAATGTTGGTTTACCACCTCCATTCGACTTGTATGATGGGAGCTGGGAGCTGTAAAATGAGGACTCAGCTCCTGACCTGAATGGCAGGAAACAGTCTCAACTTGAAAAATCAGTAGCATTTCTTTGCAGTGATAATGAACTGTCTGGAAGAAATTTTTAAAAACAGTCCTTTTCAAATTAGCAAGATTTCCATGACATTTTTTTTTTTTTGGAAATAGGAAAAAACCCCTAAACTTACATGGAACTACAAAACCTCCAAATAGCCAAAGTGGCCTGGATCAAAATGAGCTGAAGGCCACACACCACTTAGACTTCAGAATATCCTGCAAAGTTCTGATAATCAGAACCTTGTATTTATATAGGTAGTAAATGCCATCATAGAAATGAACAAGATATATCTACAGAGGTGGGGTGAATCTTAAAGGTAAGAAGGAAAAGCAAAGTAGAATTGACTGCTATGGAAACATTTAAGGGATAAAGGAGGGGTCCAGATGAAGGAACCCATATAAGTAGACAAAAAGATGACACAAGGAATAGCAGGGGGAAGTAGTATCACTAAAGTCAAAAGAGAAATGGTGTAATAGGGAAACACAGGCCAGTGTGAGGTGCTTCAGAACCATTTCAGTTGACTGTAGACTGGATTTTGCATGGGATAACTAGGGGGTCACTGGTAACCTCTGGGAGGCCAGATTGGAGGTGGCTTCCCCAAGAAGCTAGCCTGGGTTGTCTGCTTAAGCTCCATGAGGTGAAGTGACGAGGTGAGGAAGTGGGCTGAATAAGAGCAGGAGAAGGTGACGGAGGGGGTGGGGGCTGGAGCTAGACTTGGAGCTCCAATGCCTGGGCTAAGAACCGTAAAACTTCCTTCCACACAGTGCTCTCGCCTCTTTGTGGAAGTAGCATCCTGTGTAGTAGTGAAACCTAGAACTAAAGAGCAGGAAACTCGTAATCTGAAACCCAGTTCATATGTGTGTTATTTTACATTGCATTTGCTCTCTTCTTGCCATCCTTTCTCCTTATTTTTTTTGAAGAGTTCTTTAAGTTGGGAAAATTATTTGAGTAAGTGTGGTTACTTTGAATAAAATGTAAATATCAGAAGGAAATACTACCAAAGTTTGGCAAACCTTTTCTCTGGAGAATCAGAGTATATATATATATTTTAGTCACTGAGGCTGTATGGTCTCTGACAAAACTACTTTTGCTGTAGTATAAGTGTAGTCATAGCCATACACAGCATGAAATAAAAAATGGGTGGTGGCTGTGTTCCAGTAAACCTTTGTGAAAACAAGGACTGGTCAGATTAGGCTGGGGGTACAGCCTGCTGCCTTGTATGCTTCATAATATAATAGCTCTTAAGTTATCTCACTCTTTTTTATTTTCAGATATTTTTTAGCAGAGAATTTTGTGGTTTATGTATATAATCAAGGAAATGTGAATTCTGATTCTTCAGATGTTCAGGTAAGATTTAATTTAATTTTTACAAAATTAAGAAAGAGAGCCTGAAGATCGGTGATGGGCAGAGAGGTGCAAGTTGAGCCTGGAGTGAATCTGTGATGAATATCTGTGGCGTGTAGCAAATTGGTGTCTGTAGACAATTGCAAAGACAAGAGCTTTCCCAGAGGAAAAGCTGTAGCAATCTTTCTTCCTTTTATACAGTTCGAGTTCTCAGATGGACCTCTGACATCTGGGTGAGAATTCTTCCTCATTTGCTGGCCCACAAATCTCTCACACTCTAATCAAGGCTGGTTCCTAACTGCCTAAACCCTAATCCAGATGTGGTTCCTGACTACCTCAAGTAGACATAATCTCTCCAGCAGTCACAGCTCCTGCCTACAGTAGTGCCAAGTGCTGCTTATCCCAAGATGGTCTAAGCTCTGCAAGGGCTTTTCAAATGGAAACTTGCAGTGCGTTGGCAGTTTGCACTACCCACAGTCTTATTTCTGGGATCTGGGTCTACCAGCTGCTCTCAGTTCCCATGTTTCCCAGATCCTTGCTTACACTGGTAAGTAGCTTGTGGCTCCAGGCTCAACTGGCTCTGTGAATGCTGTCAGCTTATGCCCCTTCTCATTTGGCCTGGGGCAACCTCCTGGGATGGTGTTTTCTTCAGCTTTTGACACTTCTGCAGAGTTTCCAGCCTTCCTATGGCCTTCTTTCAATTCCTGGGACACTCCTTCCTCTCCTAATAAAGTTGAATAGACAGGTTTTTGGGGTGTTTTGTTGCTGTTGTTTGGTTTGGTTTGTATTTTTGAGACAGGGTCTTGCTGTGTAGTCCAGGCTGGTCCTAAACTCATTATATGCAGTTTTTAACAATATCTCAACTTTTTGAGTAGGACTATGAGGAGACATTGAGCAATTCTCTTACTTGGCTGCCATCTTGCTCAGAAGTCTTGAAACTTGTTTTATTTGGGATAAATACTTTCCTAACAAAGGAGGCTCAGTGGGTTATATTTAATATGTTTATTTATCAATCATTGGGAGTTTTTGAAATCTTGATAACAACAAACAAGATCAGTTTAGCACCTCTCACCCAGAACCTGAATGCTATTTATTTCTATTATTTTTTCATTTACATTTTGTTGAATAATTGAATATAAAGCACAGGACGATACAGCTCAAATTTCACTGGACACAACTCACCTATCAAATACTTGTTTTCACTGCTTTTCCATTTCATCAGTCAGTCAATCTTGTTGGCCCTATGCTTAAAACTGCCTGTGCACAGTTCACTGTGTTCCTTTTCTCCATCCATTGACCCAATCCATTTAGAAGTAAAGAGCATATTTAGTTTGGATTATTGCCATAACTTAGATACTTTTCCTGTTTCCACACCTTGCCCATCATCCCTTCAGCCAGTTCCAAGCAGGGCAGCCAGGTTGATCCTGTTAGAGCCAGGCGGGTCATGTGAGGTCTCTGCTCAGAAACCTTGATGGGGCTGGCTTGCATTGCTCAGAGAGCAGGCTGAAGCTGTGCCCTCGCGGGTGTTGCTCCCTCACACCCTCTTACCTTGCTCCTCATTGTCTGCATTTCATTTTTCCAGCCATACTTACCTCCATGTTGCCCTTCAAACACATCGTCTGTGGTTTCCTTTCAAAACCTTTTGTCTTTCTCTTTCCTGGGATCTACATGATTGTTTATTTCCAGGGTTCCCATAAATCTTCCTTCCAATTTCCTTAGGTCTTTGCTCAAAAGTACTCTATTAGTTCTTCACCACCTCTATTTTAAGTTACACTCTTACCTTTGATAAGACTATATCTCATTTACTCTTTTTCTTTTCTCCTAGGTTATCAGTGTACGATTTTCCTTATGTACTTTACACACACACACACACACACACACACACACACTCACACACACACACACACTCACACTCACACACACTCACACACATTCACTTGTTTTCTGTCTCCTTAGTTGAGTGTAATTTTATGAGAACGAGGGCTTTTGGTTTTTTTTATTCACTGATATAACACAGTGCAGAAACTACCTGGCACATAGTTAACATA
This sequence comes from Ctenodactylus gundi, assembly GCA_004027205.1. Classification (NCBI taxonomy): domain Eukaryota; kingdom Metazoa; phylum Chordata; class Mammalia; order Rodentia; family Ctenodactylidae; genus Ctenodactylus; species Ctenodactylus gundi. The sequence goes on along the minus strand of PVKB01004996.1, from coordinate 99,242 downwards.
CACCTGTAATTTCCCTTTCTTATATCTATCTTCTTCTGTTTCTTAGCTCATGATAAAACAGTCTGTGAACAAGAAATCTTATAATTATTTATACTAAAATTGACAAATTATAGTATCATTAAATCTTGGGTTTTTTTCCCCCCTGTGTTCCTATCTGTAGATCTAGCTTGGTTATACTATGGTCAGTGATCAAATTTTGTATGATTTCAGTACTTTGAGGATTTGAGACCTACAGTATGGCTACATTTTTATAAATACTCCATGTATGTTTAGAAGGAATATTCTACATACTTTTCAGGTGGATTGTTTGGTCTACATATAGGTTTTTTACTAACCACGCTATTCAAGCCTGCAGATGTTGAATGTCTATCAGTTACTGACAAAATTGTATTTAAGAATGTTTTAACGTGACTCTGCAATTTCTGTCTTGACTATTTCTCAATTTTGACATTATATTTTTTGAAATATTTATATACATACATATTTTCTCAAAATGTAGAATAGCTGTTTATTTAAAAATAAAGGGGGGGGGGGGCAGTGAGATAAAAGCTCCCACTGGCTGGGAGGAGGTCCTCAGTGGGTTGCCCATATATTTTTAAAATTTATATTTAAAAAAATTTTTAAGAATTTACTAAATCCAAATTTGTGATACAAAATTCCTGTCATAATGAAATTTCCTTTCTTTCTGCTAATAGCTTCTTGCATTAACATTTGTGTTGCCTGTAGTAATACAGCTTCCCAGTCATCCTTTCAGATCATGGTGGCACGGTGCACCTAGTCCATTGGTCTTACTGTACCATTCTATTTTTATGTCTCTTTTAGTTGTAAATTAAAATTTTAAAGGAATCTGTTGTAGATTTACAATGTTTGTCTTTTAATTGATGAACTAAATTTATATATTAAATAATATTACCTAAAACATAAGACAATTCTTTGTATGCATAGTATAAAATAGTAATCGTAGGCCATCATTTAACAAGAGTAGTTAACAGAGTGAAAGCAGCAATACATCGAGAATTGTTCTTTTTTTTTTTTTGAGACAGGGTCCACTTTGTAGTCCAGGCTGGTCCTGAGTGACTTTGTGGAATGTGTGGCACAGGCTGGTCTGGTGCACATAACAATCCTCCTGCCTCAGCCTACTGAGTTATGGAATTACAAGTGTGCTCTACCACATCTAATTTAGCTGGTGCTGGGGAATTGAACCGAGGGATAGAACTTGCGAGGCAAGTGCTTTAGCCAGTAGGCTATACCCCTCAGCCCTGGAGACTTTTCCTGAACATCACCTTGCCCATACTGGTATAAATCATGTATCTGTGAGCAATACTGCGAGAGCTGTGTCGGGAATAGAAGCGGGAAATCTCTAGAAAGCGTGCCACTTCTCCAAATCATCGTCTCCTTTTTTCTTTCCTAGCCTCAGTGCTACTATGGAGGATACGTGGAAGGATTTCCGGGGTCTGTTGCCACACTCACCGCGTGCTCTGGCCTGAGGTTACCTATTTTTTGTTACTGTTTGTGGAACAGCATAGTTGCGGAGTTTAGCTGCACAACTGTTTCTCTGTTCATGGGAAGTGCGCAGCTGGCGCAACGTCGCCACTGCACCTGCTCCCTCTGCTCTCATTTCTTCCCTCCTTACTAACCAGTCTTTTCTTATCTCCTCAAAGGTTTTGATTCCCCGGTTTCCCTGCTCTGTCTCTTATATTTTCTTACCTACAGAAATGATGATTGAATGTACTCAATTACAATAAAGCTAGAATAGCTAATTTTTCATAAATACAAATAAAGTAGTTATGGTATGTACCATATATTTAAGTTTTTAGGAAATAGAAAGGTAAATAAATAAAAGCAAACCAGCCCAGCTTTTTCTCAAGGAAATCATCTTTAGAGTAAGAGAGGAAAGTTATGTATTACATTATGATTAAAGTTATATTCACATTTTTTCAATAATGCAGTCTCTGGAACTCTCCAAGATTTATTTAGTTTCTTATTTCCTATATAGGCAGTTTTCTAGTGCATTTTGTAGTGGCCCTCGTTTTCACGAATATATTTTGTTTCTTGAACAGAATCCTGAAAATGAGAACTAAATTTGCTTTATATGTAATAATGACTTAAATGCTTTCCATAGTCAGGGAAGGATAGTTGTATAAACTGTTTATTCTTTAGAATCTCGATGGTTTCTTATTCAGACTCTATACCTAAACAAAAGTAATAAATTTCATTTTATAGTTATTACCAAATTTTATTTTTGTAAGTAAGATTGCTCATGTTTCAAAGACATTGTCATCTTCTTCAGAAATATTGCCAAGCAGAAACCAACTCACCAAAATTTCTATTCATTATTTCTTCAGTTGGTCACTGAATTGGAAAATAGAGGAATCCCATGGTCATTGTGAGATTGCTTCTAGCAGTCCAGCAGTAGATCAGGTGGCTGTTTGGGTGTTACTTTTATAACTGAAAAAACTGAAATGGAAAGTTGGCCTAGATTAGGCAAATCATCTGTCTTCTCTTAAAATCTGGAACAAAATGTTATACTCAAAACATTCATTATTCTTTTGGATTTTGTCAGAGCTTCAGAATATAGATTCGTCTAAATCACTTAAATCTGCCCTGAATTTTACAGAGGAATGCTGCAATTTGAAAATGTTTCTTATGGAATTGAGCCTCTGGAATCTGCATCTAAGCCTCAGCATATTCTTTATAAATTAGGGAATGAAATCAATGAAATGGGAATTTTTAAGGAAAACAACAGAAGCAGAGGAAAAAGCATGGACTATCACATTTTTATAAGTGAAAAAGTAAGTTATGTATTTTTCTACTACCTGCACAGCAATCGTTGCTTCTGCGTATCTTTAAATGTAAGTCTTGCACAGGAGTAGCCAATATCCTTTTTTTTTTAATTTTTTTTTTTTTTACTAACCTAATAGTTTTCTTGAAAGTACACATGACCTTTTTTCCCCTGCCATGTTCCATCATTTCCATGTTATGAGCCACTTCATTTTATGGGTTTTCTTGTGGCATTATCATTAGAGTATATGTAATATAAATTAAATACAAAGTATACCTGGGAGTGTATTTCATATAAGTTTAAGAATTCAGTTTTTGCTTTTGTGTTTGTATTCCAAGAAGTTAGTAAAATCAGTATTTTGTAAAGGCTTTATTATGCTCCAGGAGGGAGCAGTGATGAAATTACATATAAATCTAAGCTGTCAGTACAGGCCTGCTAAGTGTGGGCAGGTCCACCCTTAGGCTTGTGCTGGTTTTAGGGAAAGCAATCGTGAAGGAGGAAGACACCGTGGCGTGCGACCCTGAGCTGAGTGAGTGGGTTCCCGCTGCGCACGGGGGTCTCACCTGTTATCTCAGCTGTTGGGCAGGTCAAAGTGAGTTGTCTGCAGTGAGAGCCCCGTCTGGGCAACCTACCCATTGAATGGGGCCTTTCCTCAGAATTTAAAATTTAAATTAAAAAAAAAAATTACAAAAGGGCTGTGGATGCAGCTCAGTGAGAGGTCCTTCCCAGTATTGCAGGAAATGAAACTAACACTAAAAAACTGCGTTATTTCTCACCCTCCCTTACGCCAAGTTACTACTGAATTATGAATGACACAGTGGGTCCCTGGGGTGGAGCGTTAGTGGGAAGGGCCTCGGCCTCCTGGGCTTCTCTGTCTGCAGCCATCCTGCGGGTGTGGAACAGGCACTATGGGGACAGACAACCTTCCTGGTGGCACAGCCAGTTGGCGCACAGGGGGGCTTCGCAGCTTCGTGGGGACGTCTGGACCCCACATGACCAGTGTTGCTGGAGCCCTGCCTTCCTGGTAGTGCCCGGCCCGCCTGCCTCTTCTTGGCAGCTGGTTTTCCTGCGCTGAGACCGTTAGGCCCCTTCTCCTGTGGCTGTTGGCAGCACTGGTTGCTGTCTGTCTGTGTTCTTTTTTTTCCCCCACTATTTTTATTAATATACAAATGTAATAGACAGTATTTACAATGAATTTGGGTGTTCTGTACATCTATGTTGCACATCGACTTCACAATCCCTTTCCATTTTCTACCCTCCCACCCCCTCCCTATCCCTTCCCTGGCTCCGGCTATCACTTCATATGGTTCCAAAGAATATCTGTGTTCTGGGTTTTCCCAGTCAGAGAAACCATACAGTGTTTCACATATTAATCTTCCGCACCTAAGCCATTTCACTTAAGTCACCACTCTACCTCAGCGTTCTTTTTATACTCCATTCTCTCTGGAGTTAGATGGTATCTTAGTGATGTTTTGATTTGCATTTCTCTAATAAATAAGGATGTTGAGCATCTTTTCACATATTTATTGGCCATTTGAACTTCTTCATCTGAGAACTGCCATTTCTTTTGCCCGTTTTTCAATCGGGTCTTTGATTTTGGGGGGCTGGCTTTTCTTCAGTTCCCTGTGTATTCTGGTTATGAGGCTCCTATCTGAGGTATTAGTGGTGAGTATTTTTTCCCAGTCTGTCAGTTCTCTTTTTACACTGTTTATAATTTCCTTTGTCATATAGAAAGTTTTTGATTTGACATAATCCCATTTGTTAATTCTGGGGACTATTTCTTTTGCTTTTCGTGACTTATTAAGAAAGTCCTTACCTATACCCGTGTCTTTTAGATATTTGCCTAATTTGTCTACCAGGAGGCTCAGTGATTCAGTTTTAATATCTAGGGCTGTGATCCACTCTGATTTAATTTTGGTGCTTGATGACAGGTGTTTGTGTTCATTCTGCATGTGGATGTCCAATTTTCCCAACACCATTTGTTGAAGAAACTATCCATTCGCCAGTGTATGCTTTTGGTAGCTGAGGGTGTTTGACTTTGTCTCTGTATCCTCAGCTCTGTTCCACTGGTCTGTCTGTTTTTGTGCCAGTACCATATAGTATAGCTTGATGTCTGGAATCACAATGCCTCCTGCCTTAGTCTTCTTACTCAAGATTGCTTTGGCTATTCTTGGTCTCCTTTGGTTCCATATGAATTTAAGGAAGATTTTTTTTTCAGGTTCTGTGAAAAAAATTGCTGCTATATTGGTAGGAATTGCATTGAATCTATATATCAGTTTTGGCAGTGTAGTCATTTTGACTATATTGATTCTGCCTATGCAAGAACAGGGGATGTCTTTCTTTTTCTGATGTCATCTACAACTTCTTTCTTCAATGTAATGTAGTTTTCTTTATATAAGTCCTTCACTTCCTTAGTTTTACTCCTAGGTATTTAATTTTTTGCTGGGCTATTGCGAATGGGATTATTCTTCTGAGCGCTTTCTTAGTGAGTTCATTGTTCATATAGAGAAAAGCTGTTGATGTTTTAGTATTTTTTTTGTCGCCTGCGATTTGGCTGAATTTGCTTATTATTTCCAAGAGTTGCATAATGGAGTTTTTAGGTTCTTCTGTGTAGATAATCGTATCGTCTACAAATAAGGATAGTTTGACTTCCTCCTTTCCAATGCATACTCCCTTTATTTCACTTTCTTGCCTGATTGCTCTGACAGGTGTTTCAAAGACTATGTTGAATAATAGTGGACAGCCTTGTCGTGTTCCTGATTTAAGGGGAAACGCTTTTAAATTTTCTCCATTTACTATGATATTTGTGGTAGGTTTGGCATGTATGACTTTTATGAGTTTGAAATAAGGCCCTTCTATACCTATATTTCTCAGACTTTTTAACATGAAAGGGTATTGAATTTATCAAAAGCTTTTTCCACATCTATTGAGATGATCATGTGGTTTTTATTTTTGCTTTTGTTGGTATGATGTATTACATTGATTTACTATGTTGAACCATCCTTTCATCCCAGGAATGAAGTCCACTTGATCATGGTGTATAATCTTTGTGATTACTTGCTGGATTCTATTTGCCAGAATCTTATTAAGAATTTTTGCACCTATATTCACTAAGGACATTGGTCTATAATTTTCCTTCCTGGTTAAGTCTTTGTCTGGTTTGAGGACTAAGGTGATGCTAGCTTCCAGAAATGAGTTTGGTAGTATTCCTTCTCTTTCAAATTCGTGAAACAGATGAAACAGTTTGAGAAGGATTAGGGTTAGTTCTTCCCTGAAGTGCTGAAAAAATTCTGCTGTGAATCTATCTGGCCTTGGGTTTTTATTGGTAGCTAGAGCTTTTATGACTGCTTCAATTCTGTGTGTATAATGGGGTTATTCAAGATTTTTATTTCTTCCTCGTTCAATTTTGGTATTTTGTGTGTGTCTAGAAAGTCAACCATTTCTTCCCAATTTTCTAACTTGTTAGGATATAGGTATTCAAAATAATTTCTAATATTCTGAATTTCTGCAGAGTCTGTTGTAATTTCATCCTTTTCATTTCTAAGTGTGTTAATCTGTGCTTTTTGTTTCCTTCTCTTGGTAAGTTTAGCTAGAGGTTTGTCTGTCTTGTTTATTCTTTCAAAGAATCAGCTCTTTGACTCATTAATCTTTTTATTGTTTTTTAATTTGGTCCTTATAATTTCTCTTATACTGCTTTTTGGCTTAGATTTTTCTTGTTTCTCTGGGACCTTAAGGTGCATCATTATTGTCTTTATTTGTAATTGTTCTGTTCTTTTGATGTATGCATTTATGGCTATGAATTTTCCTCTAAGTTCTGCTTTCATTGTGTCCCATGGATTCTGATATGATGTACTTCTGTCATCATTTAACTCTATGAAGCTTTTGATTTCTTCTCTGATTTCTTCTGTGATCCATTGTTTGGTCAGTAAAAAGTTGTTTGGTCTCCCTGTGTTTGTGTATTTTTTTCTGTTTCTTTTGCTGGTAAGTTCCAGGGTTTTTTTTTTTTTTCCACTGTGATCTGAAAGTATACAAGGAGTTGTTTTTATTCCTTTGTATTTATTTAAGCATGACTTATAGCCTAGAACACGGCCTATTTTAGAAAATGCTCCATGTGCTACTGAAAATAACATGTATTCTGTTGATGTTGGGTGGAAATCTCTCTAAACATTTGTTACGTCCAAAGTTTTCTATAGTGTCATTTAGCTGTTGTATATCTTTGTGGATTGATCATTGATCATTTTTGCTTCTCTTCTCCCTTTCACCTTCTTATTCATCCTACCGTAGTCTCCTTTACTTTTCCACAAAATCTATCTCCCTATTCCTTAACCATTCTTTTTTTTTTCCCATTTTACTTACTTACACTTTGGGCTTCTCATGTTATAGAAACCGTGTGCCATTTAAATTCTGTGTCTGATTCATTTCCCTAAGTGTAATGGTCTCAAAGTGAACACATTTTCCTTCAAGTGTCTCAAATATATTTTTATGGCAAAATAGTACTCTTTTGTATGTGTGTGTTTTACAACTTTATTTATTCATTTGTTGATGGACATATTACCTGATTCCAAGCCCAAGATTTAGCTGTTAAGAGTTGTGCTACCAAGTGTGGGTTTGCATGTTTTGGAAAGATATCCAGAAGAAATATAGCTGAATCAAGTGGAATATCTATTCTCAGTGTTTTAAGGAATCTTCACGTTGATTTCCATAATGGTTGTACCAGTTTAAAGTGCCACCAGCAACTTGGAAGAGTTCTGTTTCCCCACAACCTCATTAGTATTTGTTGTTTTTTGATAGTGGTGTATTAAAGTCCCCTACTATAATTGTATCAGGACCTACATGGCCTTTCAAGCTCAATAATTTTTCTTTTACATAATTGGATGCTCCAGAGTTAGGAGCATATGTATTGATAATTGTGGCTTCTTCCTGTTATAACCATTATATAATGTCCTTCTTTGTCTCTCCTGATCCGTTTTGGTTTGAAGTCTACCATGTTTGAGCATAGTAATGCTACCTCCTGCTTTTTTCCTGGGTCCATTTGCACAAAGTTTTGAATTCCATCCTTTTATTTTTCAGTCTGTGTGTGTCTTTATAGTGTGTCTCTTGTTACGCAGAAAATTATGGGTCTTTGTTTTTGTTTTGTTTTTTGATCCATTCAATGTTTTTTGATGGATGAGCTAAGACCACTGACATTCAGTGTTGTGATCGTGGTGTATCGTGCAGGCATTGCAGTGCTTCATTGTTATTTGCTTGGCTTACTCTCTTGTCCATTCATTCTCTTTCTATGATTTCCATTTCTCTGAGGTCTTTGGTGCTGTTGGTCTCCCTTTATCTAAAATTCTTTTAAGTATTTTCTGCAATGAATTTCTTTAGATTTCCTTTGTCACAGATAATTTTAACTTCTCCATTTTTGAGAGATAATTTTGCTGAATATAGCAGTCTGGTATGGCATTTATACTCACTGAAATGTTGTTTTTGAGTTCTTGATAAGAGCCATTCTTACTGGAGTATGATAAAACCTCCGTGTTGTTTTGATGTGCACTTCTCTAATGGGTAAAGATGCTGAACATTTTTTCATGTATTTATTGACCATTTGTATTTCTTTTGAGAAGTGCCTATTCATTTCGGTTGCCCATTTTTGATTAGATATTTCATTTTTAAAATTCTTTGTATGGTATAAATTTTGTTGCTATGTCCAATGAGTGGCTGATAAATTTTTTTTTCTCATTTCGTTGATTCTCTCTGCACTCTGTTGATTGTTTCCCTTGTGGTACAAAAGATTTTTAGTTTGTTATAACCCTATTTGTTGATTCTTGGTGTTATGTCTTGTTCAACAAATATTCTGTTGAGAACATTCTTGCTTATGCCTTTAAGGGTCTTCCAGCATTTTCAGTGTTTTTGTTTTAAAATCTAAGTCTTTGGTCCATTTTGAATTGATTTAATATAGGGTGAAAGTTGTGGGTCTAGTTTCATTCTTTTGCATGTTGACACCCACTTTCCTCAACATTTGTTAAAGGGGGTATCTTTTCTTCAGTCTGTGGTTTTGGCCCCTTTGTTGAAGATCAGATGGCTAAGGATACTTGAGGTTGTCTCTGACTGCTCATTTCTGTTCTGTTGGTCCACCTGTTTATTTTTCTGCTGGTACTATGTGTGGAGTTTTTAAAAAACACCGTTGCTTTTTGTATAATATAACGTCCAATATTGTGAAGCCTTCTTTTTTTTTTTTCCTTGTTGTTTAGGATTGCTTTGGCTATTCAAAGTCTCTTCAGTTCCATACAAATTTTAGAAGTTTTTGTACTTTTGTGAAAAATGCTATTGCTATTTTGGTTGAATTTGTACTGAATCTGTATATCAATTTTGGTAGTACCAATGACTTAATTTTATGTGATTACCTGTTCATAGGCTCTGTGTTCAAAAATAGTGCTATTATGAAATATGGGATGTTAGAATTTCAAAATATGAATTTTGGGAGGACAAAATTGAGCTCAGAACAGGCAGTTCTTTCACCCAACTCCTTCAGTTTGGGGACTGTCTTAAATTCACTATAATTTTTGAAGGGTAGTTTTGCCTGACTTGGGAGTGATGAGTGACAGGTTTGTTTGTTTGTTTTTGTATTTAAAATGTCACCATACTGCCTCTGGACCTATGGTTTCTAATAAGAAATTTGATATTGATATTATTAAAAATATCTGATTTTCAGTGAACTGTTCATTGGCTTTTGACAGTTTGATTATAATATATGGTGCTGTGGTTTTCCTTGAGTTTATTCTGCTTATTGTACCCACTTATGCTTTTCAATCTACGTGGGACACTTATTTTTTATTTCTTTTTCAAATGTTCTTTCCGTCCTTTTCAACTTTGTGTGGTCACTATGATCATACATTATTAGTACCTTGATGGTGTTCCATAGGTCTCTTGGTTCATTTCATTTTTTTTGATTGTTTTATATTGTATTTGTAATGTTGAATAACCAGTTAGACAAAAGGAATAAATTCTCGCCACCATTCTGCAGTGTGGTCAGATTTATAAGAACTTATCACATATGTTATAAAGAACCAGAAGAAAGAAATTTAAAAGCCCTGAACACAAATAAATAATGTATATTTCATGAGATGACATGATATAATCATTACATGTTGGGTGGATTTCTTTAGCTCTTAGAATACATTTAAAACAGTAAATTTACAGTCGTGGTTCAGTGAGCTCAATACTTGATTTTCCTTTGGACAATTATTTTTTAATTTCCTGAAAATGAGTCATGCATTTTTGTATCTTCTTATTTCACAGTTCTCTTGTTGATAAACTGAAAATTTCAAATATTTTGATTTGGTGTGCTGGAAATGATATTCCTTCTGTGTTCCACTCCACAGTTTGTTGTTGCTTTTACAGTTTCTGGTGAGTTGTAGGTGTTTTTTCAGTGATTTTATTTTCTAAAAGATCTTTCTAAAAGACTGGTTTGTTTAATCATCACATAGTGACTTGACAGAGATTTCATGAAGTGACTTGAAACCATTCTTGCTCAAAAAACCCAAACCAACAAAAAAGCACCTTTGGCTAGATCTCTGTCTTTCAAGTGAGAAGGAAACTGGACCTCAACCTCCCTGGGCCAGGACTGCATATTCTACCACTTGATTTGTGCTGAGGAAAGGGAAAGGAGGAAATCTAGATAATTCATTGGCTCTAAAAGAGAAAAATGTAACTTTTATTTTTTTATTTTTGAAACTGGGTCTCAGTCTTTAGCCCAGGCTGATCCTGAACTCACAATGGAGCCCAGTCTGGCCTTGGACTCATGGCAATCCTACTGCCTCAGCCTCGTGAGTACTGGGATTACAGGCATGTGCCACCAGTTTATGTGGTGCTGGAGAATCAAACTCAGGTACTTTGTGCTTGTGCTTGAGTTAGCACTTGCTAGGCAAAGAACTGCTGAGCCATTCCTCCAGCCTTGGAAAAATGTAACTTTTAAAGTTCAATTTTGCAATTTCCAGATAAGATGATGGCCAAGTAACAGAACTACTCGATGTGTCCCTGGAGACTCACTTTAAAAGTTGAAACTATAGTTAAAACTGCCTGTTCAACTTAGCAAGAAGAGGGAGGAGTGTCCCCACAATTGAAAGGGAGCCATGGGAAGGTTAGAAACCCTGAAGATGCATCAGAAGCAGAAGAAAACAGCCTTGGAAGCTGCCCCAGGCAGACTATGAATGACCATGAGATGCTGGCATCAGCAGATGGTGTTAAGTCCAGAGCTGGGAGCCTCAGACCAAAGTATGCCCAATCTGGGACACAATGGGGATTGACAGCAGCTGGTAGCCCAGCTTCCAGAAACAAGCCTGAGGGAAGTGCTAACTGCAGACACACTGCCAGTTTCCCCTAGAAAAGCCTCCTGAAGCCTAGAACAGCTTGGGAGAAGCAGAGCTCTGTAGCCACAATAGGCAGTGACTTAGTCAGGAGCCATTTTTAAAAAGAGCCCAAGCCTAAGCTGTTTAAAATATAAAATGGGCCACAGTAGGGTTTTGGGGGATACTCTTAAACAGTGCCCAGGAAGAAACTGGCACAAGAGACAGTTGTGGAGAGGAAAGAAAGGCTGCTGACCAACTGAGCAGCTCATAGGGTAGAGAGAGCACCTCAGAGGGTGGAAAGCCCCTCTCTAGGGAAGGGAAGCCTGGATAGGTGGGAGAAGTTTTCTGAGGGGGCTGGGTGTGAGCAAGATATATCAAAGGCCATCCGACTATTAGGTTCCCCCCTCACTGCCTACTCTCAGCACAGGACTTAGGGGACTTTGACCCCCAGAAGGTAATGTCATGGGCCCTGAAGTAGTGAAACTCATAGTGAAGGAAGTAAAAAGTATAACATAGATTAATTGGTTTCTGTGAACACCCAGTTCAAATAAGATATTCTTAAAGAGATACAAGTGATGATCAGCAGGCTTAAAGAGGATCTTACTAAACAAGTAGTGGTCCTCGTGGATACAAAGCTTCCTGAGCATATCGAAGACACAAGAAGTTGGCTGAGGTAAATAAGAAAATGCAAGACATGAATGAACATTTTGATAGAGAAGTGGAAAATCTGAAAAGAAATCTAGCTGAAATTCAGGATATGAAAATTCATGTGAAATCAGGGGAAGTCGGCTTAAACATTGTGAGAACAGAATTTCAGACCTTGAAGACAAAGCCAAGGAAACAATTGCCATAATTAGGCAGGACTCCAAAGTTAGAAATGAGCAAAGTAGCTGGATACAACAGATGATAAGTGATTCAGTGAGAACCAAACTCAGAATTATGGATGTGAGAGAAAGAGCAGAAGACAACACCGAAGGTATAAAGAATTTGTTCACTGAAATCATGCAAGAAAATTTCTCAAATCTGATAAAATAAATTCATCTTCAGATACAAGAAGCTTATAGAACACCAGAAAACCTCAACCAAAGAAGAAATTTACCACAATTTGTCATAATCAAAACCTCAGAAATTCAACATGAAGAGAGAATATTAAAAGCAGCCAGAGAAAAATAGTCATTATTTTACCAATGCAAACCCATTTGAAATATTGCAGATTTCTTACTGCAAACCAGGAGAGAGCCTACAGCAAAATCTTTCATGCTTTCAAAGAAAGCAGTTGTCAGCTCACATGGGTGTATCCAGCAAAGTTATCCCTGAAAATTAAAAAAGTAAAAAAATTTTCATGACCAAGAAATTCTAAAGAAATTTGTGACTACTATTCCAGCTTTGCAGAAAATACTTGAATGAATCTTAAAGACAGAGACAAGCAGCACCAAAGAAAATAGAGGAAACACCTAAAGAGAAAATATAACAAAAAGAAAAAGCAAAGACCCAACCCTAAAATAACAGGACAAACAGGATTCAGTGAAAACCTTTCAATAATTACTGTCAAAGCTAATGGTCTTAAATCACCAATCAAAAGACATAGACTGGCAGAGTCGATCAAGAGACATGCTTCAGCTACAAAGAAGCACATAGCTTTTGACAGTTTGATTAAAATGTGTTTTGTGGATTTCTATGAGTTCATTCTAGTCGGAATGCAGTAATGCATAGATTCATGTCTACCATCAAATATAGGAAGTCTTTTCCTTTCTGTTCAGTATTCTTTTTTGCCCTCTTCTTTCCCATGTTGTATGAGGACTCTATGCATGGATTGCTACTTGATGGTACGTCACAAATCTTTTGGTCTGTTTGCCTTTTTTAATTCCTTTATATTGTGCTTCTTTTTAAACTGAATAACCAGTTAGACAGAAGCAGTAAGCCCTAGTTAATGTTCTATAGTATGTTAGGGTTTGCACACTTCTTATATATTGTATAAAGATGTGGAAGAGGGGAGTTCAAAAGCTTCATACATACAGAATAAATATTTAAGAGATAGAAATGCAAATTACTGTTACATGATCATTACATGTTTGTATATTGTGTTTGTTGCCGCTGTTGTTGCCAGATGTCTGGGTTCAGGACCATTTGATTTTGATTTGGTTAAAAATGATTGGTTGGAGTTCTCAGCAGATTTCAAAGCAAGAAGAGCTTTATTGAGAAAGTAAAACTCTGGAGGAGAGGCCAAGAGAGAGTCTCCAGTGAGGGTCCCCAATGAGGGTCCTGAGGGCAAAGGACCGGAGCCCTTATGAGGCTTTTATCTGCTCAGCTCCCTGCAGGTCAGTTTCTGCTGGAGTGGCTTCAGGCACTTTCCTGTGGTGGGGGTTGTAGAACAATATGAACTGCTAGTTACCTTATAGCATCTACCAAAACTAAGGTGGGGGGAAGATGCCTGGCTTGACTACTTCTCCTTTGTTGTTCCCAGGAGGGACCCTGAGAGCCCTTTATGGCAGCTGGGATGCCCTGTCCTAGTTCTCCCTACCCATTCTGGCCTGTCTCTATCATGTTGACTATCATACTGTACCCCCATATGTATGGGCAACTACTGTGTATCAATTGAAAATAAATTAAATTTTAAGTAACTTTCATTAATTTGTTTTGAAATTTGCTGATTATTCTTTCTCACTATTCAAATCCACTGCTGAACCACTTCAGTAGTTTTTATTTAAATTATGTCTTAGTTACTTATCTTTTGCTGTGACAAAATACCTGACATCTACAATTTCAGAGAGGAAAGATTTATTCAGCTCACAGTTTCAGAAGGTCTCTCAGTCCATTCATGGGCAGCTAGCAACGGTGGAAGTACATGGCAGAGACTGGAGAGCTCCTTCCCCCATAGTAGACAGAAGCCAAGAGAGTCTGAAGACTCAGGCAAAGGCTAGGGCTTTCCCAGGAAGAACCTTCAACAATGTTTCTTCTTTTTTTACCTAGCTCAAGCTGTCAGCTCAGACCCACATAGCCAGGGTGGGTGCCTTTCTCCCATTTCCCTTTCTCCCATTGGCCTGCAAGTCAATAACAAACATCAGAAATCTCTGCCCTGGGTAACCCCCAATATCAACAAGTAGATACAATCTCTCCAGGTCAAACCCCAAGCATCCACCTCTTCCAGCCAAGCTCTGCCTCCCGGTAACACAGTTCCAATTACATTAGGCTTTTGGGGGACACTCCAGATCCAAACCATAGCACATTACTGTATTTTTCAGCTCTTCAGTTTCCTTTTTGTAACTTTTACTTTTTTGTTAACATTTTATTCTTGTTAAGGCATTCTGATTTTTATTTTATTTTATTTCATTAATTAATTTACTTATCTATTATTTCCAAGGATTAAGTGAAGGTCTTCATGCCAAGTTATATCCCCCGCCTGTTTTCCATTTTTTATTCTGAGACAAGATTTCATTAAATTACCCTTTCCTAGGCTGGGCTAGAACTTGTAATCCTCCTGCTTCGGCCTCCCAGAGTGCTGGGAACATAGGACTGCACCACCAGCCTGATCTCTGATTTTCTTTAGTTTTACTTTTCTATTCCCGACGCCCCACCCCGGCTTTCCTTAGCTCTTTGGTTTTCAGTCCTGCTCTAGTAAATTTAATGTCTGAACTTCTTTAGGGAAATTTTCCGACAGCCAATGGGATGTTTTCTTTTTCTGTTTGTTTCATTTTTCTGGGCCCTCGCAGTGAACAGACTAACTTGTTTCTGACTATCTGGTAGGCTGGGCAGATATGTTAAAAAATGTCAAGAGCAAGACTTGTCCTATGAAAGGTGGTTCAGATGCGAATTGGAACAGCAGTACTTGAACTACATTTAGTGACTCAAAAAGTTATAGGGTCCCAACCCAGATTAAGTCTGAGGGAAAATAAACTGACCTCTGTATGAGAGGTACTACAAAATCGTATGCTAAGGACACAGATTCAGAAAATGAAATTTTAAAACCCCTTTGGCATTATTTCAATCTTCAACATCTGTACAATTTCTAAAGGAGTTTAATGTATTTTTGATATTAAGATGAAATAGTTGGTAAAAATGCTAAATGTTTTGTCCTGAATTCACAAATTGGAACCTGTAGAGTGTTGGAGTATGACTTCATAACCAAGATTATTCCTAGCGTCCAAGATATAACATTTAAAGCATATTCGTCAATTATAATAAGCACTCACCCTAACATGTTCTATACATTTGTGATAATATTTTAAATAAATGTTTCAGAATGAATAAATTATGAAAAGTTTCACACTTTATATGCTTTTTTTATAGTCAGAATCACCTGCTCCAAACGTCATTCCTCTTTACCTAGAAATGCATATTGTAGTGGACAAAGCTTTGGTATGTGTTTTGCTTTTTCATTGTTTTAAATATTTAGCATAAATATACAGTTATTCTGAGCCACAGCTCAACCTTAAAGATTCCAGTCTTCTCTTATGTGTCATAAACAGTATGGTAAAAATTAGCAAATTGAAAAACCCAGTAGGCAAGACAGCCTAGTTTTATCAGAAATGCTTTACTTGAAATCTTAACACAATCCTGAACAGCAAAATGACTTTTATTTTGCTGGTTCTTCACATTTTTATGGCCCTTTTTGAACTATACTACTTTCTTTTGGTCAAGATTTTAAGGTTTTACTACAGGTCCTGTTGTCAGAGAACTCTTAAGTGCAGTGTGTAATTCAGGGTATGTTTCACGTTGAAATATTTTCTGAAACAAGGTATCGTTAGAAGGATAGCGATGGAAACTCTGTGTGGGAACTGCTTACATTAATATATCAGAATTTTAAAAGCATTTTCTGATGGTACATCTAGACCGTTCTCTTGCCTGCATGATAGGGAGATGCTTCTTGAGCCTTGATTTCTGTAAGCAGTTGAGAGCCTTTTAAATTTTAGGATCTTGGGGTCGTACATTAATTTGTAATCAATTACCTATGCCCCTTTCTTCTAATATTTAAGATGTCAGAATCTAGGGATAAATATGATCTTTTAGGTTTTATTCTGGCAGTAAGTAGCTGTTGCCCACACTTGTGAAACATCCCAGTGAACCAGATGAGCAGTCTGTGCCAGTTCTGTCCTGTGAGTTGCAGCACTTCTCAGGATGGAGACTTGAGATGAGAGACAGGAGGAACTTGGAGAAGGACATGACAATACTTGGCTTATTAGAGCTCTGGAAAAAATACAAAGGGAATGTTTAAAATTGAGATGTCGTGGAATTAGGAGGAAAATGAGATACTTCTAGTAAATCTGGCTAAGATTCTGGGCTATATCTTGCATTATAAAAATTCTTTTGCTTCAAGATGACATGATAGAATTGTTTCAAAGGCTTCTTGGCCAAATTGCAAGTTTTGCAAGCCATACAATGGTGACTAAACATTTTTTTGTGTTCTTCTGCGTATTTTCATTTTTTAAAATCAAGCAGACAGCCAGCTATGAAATTTGGTTACAAGATGCTGGCATATAAGGAATACTGGTATTTTCCCCAGTAGCTTCATAATTTGTGAATATATGATTGTAGCCTTGTGAATTCAGGACCGTATTTGATGAAAGCATGTACTAGTATAGAACACAATTCAGTAGTGGAAGCAGCTGTGAAAACACAACTGTTGCTTGGGACAGTATGAGAACATAGTGGGGGTTGGTTATTGTGCAGCTTTATGGAGGCCAGCGTACTAAGAGAAGATTGCTGTTGAAATGCCAGGTTGCTCTTCATAGCTTCCAAGAGGAGGGTCTGCTCTGCATCCTGCAGGGGCCCCTGGGCTGTACCAGGACTATCAGGAGACAGAGAGAATGAGGTGAGGAGGCATGGGACCTACAGACTTTATTGTGGTTCCATAAGATCAAACGTGGCAATCTAAGCAGTGTTATGATTGGCTGATTTGAGTGTTTTAGTGGGTCCGGGCCAGTAGTGGCTGCCTGATGCTGTCTACTGGCTGCAGGGTGAGTAAGCCAGGGGAAACTTGGCCTTGAGCGTCAGAGCTGGCTGGAGAAGGTGACTGGGGAGTGGGCTGACCAGTTCACATGTAAAGGAACCCCCTAAGGCAGTCGGTTACTATCTTCAGGAACTGGCCTCCATGAGAGGAGTATCCATTGTCTGCAGTACACCAAGATGTCAAAGCAGAGAAAAGACAGGAAACAAAAAGGCATATTAGCACAGTGGATATTGGGTTTGGCTCTGGAATGTCCCCCAAAAGTCTCATGTATTTAAATGTTAATGGGTTGTCTATGGAACTGTGTACTGTTGGTAGATTGGGGCCTAGTCTGGAGGGGTGGATTATAGACATATAAGTTAGGATTAAAGGCGTGTAAATTAGGATTAAAGGCGTGTAAGTTAGGATTAAAGGCATGTAGAGGCCACGCCTTCCACACCTGGAGCCAGGAGGGGCTAATCACTGGGAAGTGACCTGGAAGGACATATAAGCTGCATCCTGACTTCCTTGGAGGACTAGAACTAGGACTTGGACTAGTCTTGACTAGTCTCAACTTGCCTTCTTATTTGTGATGTTGTGAGAAGCTGCCTCCACCTCTGTCTCTGCCGTGTACTTCGATCGCTGTCGGCTGCTTCTGAATGGACCGTGACCTCTGAAACTGAACTAAAATAAAACTTTCCTCCCTTAAATTTGTGGATGTCAGGTATTGAGGCACAGCAATGAAAAAGTAACTGAGACAGTGGATCTCATAATGAATGCAAGAAATGGGCAGTGGGCAGAGGAGTGGGGATAGGGAAGACTTATCTCACCACTGAAGGAATAATCGTTTTTGGCCATTATGGCCACAGCTTTTAGGGATGGTCCCATGCAAGTTTTTATGTGAAATAAGATAGCAAGATAAATTATTTAGGACAACACTTAACCTTCTTTTGCAAGTGTGAGAGGTTCTATTATTAAAGGAAGGGCATGGAAAAATAAAATGAAAGAATTGATAGGATATTTAGATTTTATCCTTGAGGCTTTGGAAAGTGATTGGAAACTTTTAAGCAAGGGAAGTTGTATTAGGGGTGGGTTATTGGTAGGAAAATTAGAGACAGAGTATTCACCTAAAAGATTACTCTAGTAATCAATGGGAAAAGTTATCAATTTGTATTAACAAGAATAGAAAGAAAGGGAAAACTTTGAAAGCTATTGTTGAGGTTGAGGTAGGAGAACTTGTAAAATCATTGCCTTACTCATTTATTTCAACTCTGATTATTCAGTTCTGGTTGAGGATATGGCATTGAACATAACAGTAGCTTATGCCTTGTGACGCCTGTCGTAAAATAAATGTGGGGTGGTGTCACAGTTACTTGTCATTGCTGGAACACAGTACCCAACAACTACAATATGGGGGGAAAGGTTTAGTTTAGTTCACGGTTTCAGAAAGTCTACTCCATTCCTAGGCGGCCAGCAGAGGTGGAAGAAGTAGGCAGAGCCCTGACTAGAGAAAAGCTGTTTCTGGCCTGGCAGGACAGGAAGCCAAGAGAGCGAGGAAGAGCAGCGCTAGCACATATCCTTCCAGGTGGTGTCCAGTGATGACCTCACCTTAACCAGGGTTCATCTCCCAACAACACAGGAAGTAATGGATCAACCCCCATGATTGAATCACCTTCTAAACGTGAGGCAGTAGGGGGCAGTCCAGATCCAAATCATAACAGACATGACCAATGATAACAACAGTAACTAAAAAGGTGAGAATATAAGTAAGACATATTATTGAGGGAAGGTAATAAATTTAGTTTTATGTGGTTTTATATGGTAGCCTGTCAGCAGTTTTGACAGCTGTCACCAGTCAGGACACCCAATGTGACCGTCATCCTGGCTCTCTTATGTTATCTCTTTCCAGCCCTGGACAGAAACTAAGCCATTCTTTCTGATTTTACAAATACTATATAAAGTTAGCCTATAGTATTTCTTTTTGAGCCTTTTATTTAGCTAAACATAATTTTCTTGAGGTTTATGTGAATGATTCCATATATCAACAGTTCGTTTCCTTTTTATTGAGGAGTGATATCCCATAGAATGAAAGCACTGCTTTGATAGATTGTTTAGCTAATGAAGGAATTACCATTTTTGGCCATAATGAACATAGATGTTACAAATAGTTCCATGCAGGTTTTAAAAAATTCTTTTATTAGTATGTATTTGTGGTATGTAATAAGAATAACAATCAGCTTGAGAAATGGGTGCATTTCTGAGCATCCATTTTCATTTCTTTAGGATACATGCCCAGGAGTGTAACTGATGATCCATGTAGTAAGTCTGCTATTTGTTCTGGGAGAAGTTGCCCAACCATGTTCCAGAGAGTGTATCACTCTCCATTCTCATCAACAATGTCACTCATGTATTTTATGTTCATGTTTAAGTTGTATGTCTTATTTTGAACTGTGGAGTCTCAAATCATCCAGTAGATGAAGAATGAATCTTTTTTTAAATTACATAATAAATTGGATTTAAATATAAAATTGGATTCTGTCTTTCAGTATGATTACTTGGGCTCTGATAGTACTGCCATCACAAATAAAGTCATGGAAATGATTAACCTTGTAAATTCAGTAAGTATTTTCCTTTGTATATCAGATTTTTAAATTTTGGAATTATTTCCATTCACTTGATATCTTTAGGAAATCTTAATTCATCCATATCAATTAAGTGCAGATTTGTCATAATATTGAAACAAATTCTTGATTGTGCAATAACATAAAGATTGATTTTGCATATATTTATTTTTTTCTTTTTTTAGGTGTTTATCCAATTTAATGTTACTATTGTGTTGTCATCATTGGAATTGTGGTCAGACAAAAATAAGATTTCTACAGCTGGTGAGGCAGATGAATTATTGCATAGATTTTTAGAATGGAAACAGTCTTACCTTGCCCTAAGGCCTCATGATGTCGCATTTCTACTCATGTAAGAATGATACTTCATTATTCCTAGAAAGAAAAAAGAGCTGAATGACAATGATGTAGATTCATTTAGGGAAATACTGCTTTTGCAGTTCACACTTTATTTGTTATATACTTTATTCAGACCTCATGCTTTCATTCTATTTGTCAGAAAAAATTGCCAGCATGTATTACTAAACTTATCAAATTTGGACAAATTGAGATTTGAGGATGTTCAGCTATCTCAGGCCCCTCACTATGTTCAATGATGTGCCCAGGGTTTGAACTCATTTTATACCTCTAGAGCCTAAGCTCTTAACCACTACAAAAGAGATGGGGTTTATCTTGTGAAGTTTGTATTTTAATTATAAGCTTGATCAAGTGTTTGGTAAAATCAAGCTCCAGTATTTTATCCTAATGAATTTTCTTCATTACATTTGTCAGTTTCATAATAACAAATGATAATGATATATTTCTAATTATATTTGTATCATATTTTTAGCAATAATCAACAAAATTTGTCTATTTCTGTAGGGTTATGTATCTCTCCGTATGTATATCACACTGTTCTTAAGTTGACATGCCCCTTCTTTCCCTTTCCACACGAGAGATTAATTTTTCCCTCACATGTCGGCCAGCAGTAATTGTTGCACTTCACTTTTTTGATGAACCTAAATAAATGTCATTGTCATCTAATCTTCCTTCTGATGACTGTTGGATTTGGACATCTCTTCATGTGCTTGTTGTTCATTTGCATCTGTTCTTCTGAAATTGCCTTTTCATGCCATTTGACTAATTTTCTTTTAATTTGTGAGGTTGTTTAGAATCTTTATATATTATTTGTTTATCTACATGGCCAATAATTTTCACATGTCCATAAATTTTTCTTTTGCCCTATGAAAACTTTTACATTCCATATGGTTAAGTTTATTAACATTTTCTTTTCTACTTTAAAATGTATTGAATGGTTTTTTAAAAAATCTCTGCCTTAGACTTTAATTTGCTAGAATTTTTTGTCCTTAACATTAATTTTTATAGTTTAAGTCTTTAATATACAGTCAGATAATGTTTATGTAATATAAAAGAGGATGGTATTTTTTTTCTGTCATGGGGCTAGCTGGTTTTGCCACCAGTTTGATTAGCGCTTTTGTCACCATACAATTGTCTGAAGTCCTAAGCAACCTCTTAGGATATCACAGGATGTCTCAGTTACTTTCTCATCATTGTGACTCAACAATTGACATGCACAAATTAGGGAAGGAAAAGTTTATTTTAGCTCACAGTTCAGAAGGTCTGCAACCACTCATGGGTGGGTGGCTGGGAGATAGTGGGATTACATGGTGGGGCACAGCCAGAACCCAAGCCAGTGCTCCAGAGACAGAGATACTCATGGCAGCCTGACAGGGCAAAGCCAAGTCAGGGAGGAAGGGCAGAACTGGGCAGTCCCCTCCAGGTCAAACCCCAACAGTCTGCCACTTCCAGCCAGGCCCCACCTCCCAACACTGCACAGTGTCCATAGGTACATGAGGCTTTTAAGGACACTCCAGATCCAAACCACGAGGGGCTTCTAGTAAAATATATATATATATATATATATATATATATATATATATATATATATATATATATCTCAGTTTTGGAAGAACTGAGGTGTTTGCACTGTAGAGACTTTAAATGTATAGGTGTTTACTATATTGAATTCTAGACAATGATTAGAGTACATCCCTTCATTTTTTTAAAAACCTTAAATCTTTTGGAAAAGCGGTTTTTTGCAGAGATCCCATAGATAATTACCAAGAATCTTGATATTTACTTCTAGACCTTTTTTGTTAATGAGAATAATATTTTTATGTTTTAATAAGTTTTTGAGGATATTGTGGACATATGATCAATTTTCATTAAGTACCTAATTCATTTTTAAATAAATATATTTTAAAATATTTTAGGGAAGTTTTATTTTTCAGGTAAAATAAGCAGAGGGTGTGAACTTCTTCCATGCTCTCTTCCAACCCTTTTAATTTCCTTGCTAACATCTGTATTGCTGGAGTAGTTTTGTTACAATATTGATATATTATTAACTAAAACCTGTATTTTACACTAAGGTCTGCTCCTTGTAGTGTATAAGTTCATATTATTATGATTTCTCTGTTGAGATTTTCTCATTTTTTTGCGTGCAACATTATGTCATCATCTTAAATATTTTGATAGTTTTATTTCTTTGAATATAATATTTATATAAGTCATTGATTTCCTGACTCCATTGATTAAGGCTACAAAAGTTATGGTAAATACTACAAGTATCTATTATTACAAGGAATAGCAAGTATCTGTTGTTATTGATCTCAGAGGACAAATTTTTGAACAAAAACTAGGAATGATATTTGTGAAAGAGCAAGTGTAGAAGCTGTTTATCAAACTCAGGGATTTTTTTCTTTTTTATTTATAAGATATTTTTAAAATCATGAAGAAAGTCACATTTTATCAAGTGAGTTTTTCACTCATCTACTGAAAGAATTATAGGGTTTATCAATTCTTTTTTACTTACACTTTACTATATTTGACCCTGGTGTGACTTTGCTCTTAAAGCAAGACCTCACATAGATTGCTTTTGAATGTTTAACAAAACTTGCATTTCTGGAATGAATATAACTGACTTTTATATATTGCTGGATTCAGTTTTTTATTGTTTGTTTAAAGCTTTATGTGTTCTGCCTGTGAGTACCTTTTTGAGATTTGTTTTTATTTACAAACAACTGTACCTTTTCTTCTGTGTCTTATATAAAGTCTACTTTCTCTTGTTGTCTAGCTAGTATTTCTCTGAATTTATTATTTATACCTTGTGAGGTGTTTTTTTTATGTCATCCTTTCAGTTGTAAGGCAGAACTCCCTGAAACATTTATTGTAGGGCCACTTGGGGTTCATTAGTTCTTTCAGGTTTTGTTTGTCTTAGAATGTCTTTGTTTTTCCTTTTTCTTTGTCTTTCCTTCCTTCTTTCTTTCTTTTTTTTTTTTCTTGCAGGAGGGACATGTTCTCACTTTGTAGCTCAGGCTAGACCTGAATTTGTAATCATGGCTGGCCTTGAACTCATGGCAATCATCCCCCCTCAGCCTCCCAAGTGCAGGGATTATAGGTAAATACTACTATACCTGACTAATTTTTATGCAGTGCTGGGGAATTGAACCTGGGGCCTTATGCATGCTGGGCAAGCTCTCTAACCTGTGAGCTGTTCCCTAAGCCTTCTCTTTCATTTCTGACGGATAGCTTTCCTCGATGCAAGATAGTTGGTTGGCTTTTTTGCTTCTTGCTGTTTTCAGGACTTTAAATACACCACCTCATTCTTTTCTGCCTATGTTGTTTCCGCTAAAAAAAAAAAAATCTCATGCTCACACTAGAAAATAATTATAAGCATGTAGTTCAAAAGGATAGTTAATTTGGGAAAGAAGAAAAAATAATAAATAAAATTCATTTGCCTTATCTGAATACTGGAA
Source organism: Ctenodactylus gundi (assembly GCA_004027205.1). Classification (NCBI taxonomy): domain Eukaryota; kingdom Metazoa; phylum Chordata; class Mammalia; order Rodentia; family Ctenodactylidae; genus Ctenodactylus; species Ctenodactylus gundi. The sequence goes on along the minus strand of PVKB01004996.1, from coordinate 75,771 downwards.
GGTGCATATTTGTTCATTCACAAGGTTATGTTTACATCAATCAGTTTCCTTAGGATAAACCTTCATTAGTGACCTAATAAGTGAATTGCTACAACAAAACAAAGTTAAAACTGGTGGGTAAGGCCAGGTTTAACATTAGCAACAAAGATGTAGGAAAATATGGAAAAAAAAACTTTTGGTGAATATCCCAATGAAGGGATTGGTTGGATTCAGAGAGGAGATACCAAGATTTGACTACTGCGAACCCATTAGAGGAATAGGAAGCTGGGGTAGAGAGGTGACTTGAGTGAAATGACTTAGGCGTGGAAGATTAATGTGTTAAACACTGTATGGTTTCTCGGACTTGAAAAACCTAGAACACAGACATTCTTTGGAACCATATGAAGTGATAGCCAGAGCCGGGGGAAGGGACAAGGAGGGGGTGGGAGGGTAGAAGATGGGAAGGGATTGTGAAGTGGATGTGATACATATATGTACGAAACACCCAAATTCATTGTAAATACTATGTATTACATTTGTATAATAATAAAAATAATGGGAAAAAAGAAAAAAAATCTCATGCTCATGTGACTGAGAGTCATTTGTATGTGAATTGATAATTTACTCTTGCTGTTTTTGGAATTCTGTTTGTTCTTCTGGTAGTTTCATTATTATAGGCCTTACACAGGGTCATTTTTGATCAAATCCTGCTGGACCTACATATGTGTGTTTCTCAAGATTTGGAAAATTTTCCACTATTATTTGACTAATTCTTATGCTTTTTACTTTCTCCTGTTGCAACACCCCTGGAATGAAGTACGTTTGCCTATGCATGTACCCCAAGTCTCTTAGGGTTTCAAACTTCTTTTAATTTCTTTTCCTTTTTATCTGACAGTATTATTTCAAAACAGCTGATTTCAAGCTCAGATATTTATTACTTGAATTAGCCTGTTGTTGAGGCTCTGAAGTATATTGTGATTGTATTTACTGAGCTCTTTATTGCTAAGGTTTTTTAATTATCTCAATTTCTGCTGCATTTTAAACACATAATGGCTTGTTTTCTGATTTTGTAGAGTGATGTGTATTCTCTTATAAATCAGAGTTTCCTTGAAATCAGTATTTTGAAATATTTTTGATCTTTTTGATTCTCTATGCTTTTGGCTGCATCGTATTACTTTACTTTTTAAGTGCTTCTCTGTTCTTGCATTGATATTTGCATGCCTGGTGAATCAGTTGCTTCAAATAGTTTTATATGGTGATTTCCATGGTTGTCGTTGTTTTTGTATCCTCTGTCCTAGGACATTGTGCAGGCTCTGTTGGCTTTGGTTCTAGTTGTGCCCAGTAGTGCCAGCTCTGTTTAGCTTCTTCAGCTGTATTTCACATTGGCAAGGCCTGTAGATGCTTCAATGGTCTAGGTTGCATAGTTTTGTGTGATTACTCTGCCAGCTGTATTTGTAGCACTATTAGGCCGGGTTTATTGGTGGGTGGTGCTGTGTACCATGTGCCTGACTGAAGGTCTAAGATACCCCTCAAATCCTATGGATTATGTGCAGGTTAAGCTACTCTGGAGAGGTGAGGTGCAGCTGGCATGGAAGTTGATGTGGGTACCTGTGAGTCTCTGATGGCTGGCTATGGTAGGACTGCTCTAGGGCTCCTAGCTTATGTGGGGTGGTATGCCTTTTGTTAGAGTTTTACACACTCCAGTGTTCAAGTGCTGTGTGGGTGTCTTTGCAGGGCCTTGATGTGGTGGGGAAAAAGGGGTAAAGGGAATATGTCCAGGGCAGGATGTATAGCTTTTTCCTGGGGCCTTAAGGTGGGTGAAGGACAGTGTGACCAGGCCGCTTCCCAGGTCTGTGGCAGAGTTAGCCGCTTAGAAGATACTGCCTGCCTGTGGTGGGCTCTAGGCAGCTGCTTCTTGGAAGTCTTGACCAGCTGCTGCCCAGGGCCAGCTGTGAGTGATAAGGCCACCAACAGGTTCGTAGGCCAGGCTCTCTGGACTGTTATCATTCCTCCCTGCTGTGGCTCAGGGCTCAGGGGTGGGATCCTCAGGTGATCCTCATTAGCAAGAGCACCAGGGGTGGCTGTTTCTGTGTGACAGTGCTGTGCAGCTATGTGGATTCCCTAGCAGCTTTCCAAAAGGGCTCAAGGCTTGCCAGGGTTCTAAATGTCTCAAGGACACAATGCTTCTGTGCCCCTTGCATTATCAGGGGAACAATGGGAGTCTTCTGCTTACCTTTTCTCTCCTAAGCAAAGTGTCTCTGATCTTACCTGGAGAGATTGGAAGATAGATGCTTTGCATTTAACTTCTTTTTTAATGAGGCTATTATTGTGTCTCTGCTTTGCCACATCCCCACTGTTGTCCAGCACCGGGCCTCAAGCACTCCAGAAAAACAGCTATTATTTTTCTTCGGTTTTGGTCCAGTTTTGTGGAGTGAAACACACTAAGGACAGGTAGTCAGTCGTTTATAAGTTCTACTGTAGGCACAATGGACTCAGCAAAAGTAATGTTAGTGCAGTAAGTCAGCTTGTTTAGCCTTTATAGGAGAATGGGGGGGTCATAAAAACATAAAGTGAATGCTAAATAGAAGTATGAAGACAGAGGTAGGTGCACTGAAATTCAGTAGGCAGAGAAAAGAGGTGGAACAGTATTCTAGGTTATGGAATCAAAGAGCTTACAGTCAAATTCTGGAGCATTTTTCAGGGCTTCATTCATAGTTAGAGATGGGATTGAACCTTTGAAAGAAGGAAAGGAAGGAAGAAATGTTGAATAAGAGAATCAGTAGATCCTGACACCTGATTTGAAGTGCATTGGGCATAAAGAGTCTAGTAGGAATTTTTTTAAAAGGAAAAAAAAAAAAAAAAGAAAATCCCTACCACTGATCTCACCAAATGTATATGCAAACTTAGGAAAAGGCTTAAGACATGTAGAGAGAGACATTTGTTAAGGTATCTATTGGAAAAACTACTTTGAAGGAAGAACATAAATAATTTTTAAACATAGAAATGTAAAGCTGCAGGAGCAAGTGCTGGGTGGAGAGTTGGGAAGGGGTAGACAGTACCAAGAGCAGAAGACAGGCAGCGCTGGGGTGACAGCATGGTTGTGAACTGGAGAGCAAGAAGGACGGATCAGATATGGGTAGCAAGCGTCTCTGCACACAGCCTGGAGCGTTTGTTGGGGTGGTGGCTCTCAAGACAGCAGCATGTATGTGGAGCACCTGTACCATGGTTGAGACTGGCTCTGCATGCAGAGCACCCAAGGTCCGTCCTTCAGCAGCACTCACTAATAATGCTACCTGTAGAGAGTACTGATATTTTCCAGGTGATGTGTCCTTTATTTCATGGGGATAAGTATATTGTTTAAGGGACTGGATGCGGTTGCTTACCTAGTATGGACGTGTCCCTGAGTTTAATTCTCCTGCACCACATAAGCTGGGTATAGTAGTGCACACCTGCAATCCCAGCACTCAGGAGGCTGCGGTTAGAGGATTGCCCTAAATTCCAGGCCTCCCAGGGCTGTATAGTGAGTTTAGTGATTTGGGTAATAGTCTGGATTACAGAGCAACTCTCTGTCTCAAAAAAAAAAAAAAATCTCAGTAGCTTATTTTGAAAATCTAATGAAATAAGTCAAAGTCATGTCATGTAAAACTTTGGGAGTAGTGATATTATTACATGACCATTTATTGGACACTTTCTCAAAGCTAAATGATAATGCTTAGCTATGAAGTAATAAAGTCATTGCTATGAGAAACTTGAACTTTCCTATGTGAAGGGGACACATTTTTATCCTTATATTAAAATTTTATCATTTTTATTCAAGAGCATGCTTTTGATCAAAATATTTGATAAAGATTTTGGTAACCTTAACCAAATAGGAGAACAGAAAAGCTATCAAAAACTTGGGTGTGTAGGCTCTGTTTTTCAAAATAGAGTGTTGTGTCTACATTAGTTAAAAATGTCTCCCAGATTTGAAATTGAAGACATATTAGAAGACTGTGCTTCAGTTTGCTTCAGATTAGCATTTTATGAATTACAGATTTAAATTAGCAGTAATTTTTGAATCAAGGCTTTGGTAACCTTAAACACAATGAGAATAGTAAAGTCTTCAAAAACTTAAATCTTTCATATGTGTTTTAAAAATCAAGAGAATTTAACCTACTCTATTATGAGTGTCTTCCAAATATGAAACCATTAAGGAAATATTGAAAGATTGTGCTTCAGTCTGCTTCGGCTTAGCATTCTATGAACTAGATTTAAATTCGCAGAAGTTCACAATTTGAGCTGTTCATTGAAATTAACTCTAAATGTGTATTTAATTGTTTAGTTATAGGGATTATCCAAAATACGTGGGAGCCGCATTCCCCGGTCAGATGTGTGCTGCTTATTACTCCACAGGAATCGCACTGGTATGTGGCTACTGTCTTTTTAAAGAAATTAGTATCTGCTGTATAGTGTCTGCATTTGGAAGTTGCATGAGTTTTTCACTAGTGTTAAAATATTGATGTGTGTGTAAGGAAAAATACTTTGTGGAATAAAGTCTTATTTCAAACTACTATACTTAGAATTTAAGGTAGGAATAAAAATGTAAGTACAGCTGCACTCTATAGAGTATTGCATCATGAAATATTGTTAGGAAGTTTCTGTAAATCAAAGTATTGCTTGTAGACCCAAAACTATAGAAATATTGTTACAGGTAAAATATCTGAAAATAAGAAGAAAGAAAAAACCCTTTCAGTTTTCAGAGTTCTCAAAGACAGTATTTAAACCAAACTGTTTCATGATACCCTTTGTAACAATGCTTTTTATAAATGCATGTTCATATTATAGGATAATGAAACTTAATTAGAAAATCAGACATACATTTAAAATAATCACACACACACACACACACACACACACACACACACACACACACACACCTATATTCAGCCAAAAATAAGAATAAACTTAGTCATTTGTAGGAAAATGGATGGATGTTGATACCATAATGTTAAGAAATATAATTCAGAGAAGACTGTCAAACACTGCATTATTTCTCTTATATGAGAACCTCAATTATAAAGAAGTTAAACAGCAAAATAAAGGCATACTTTGTAAGGTAGGGGCACAGGATCAATGGAGGAAGAGATGGAAGAGAGGGAAGGAAGGGGATTGAAATGATCCAGATATCCGTGTGTGTGCACGCTCATTCCTTCACAACAAATACAAATATCAGGTATTGGGAATATACTAATAAGAATTTTAAAAGAAATTAAGAATTTTTGAGGTGTTCTATTAAATTTATTTATTAAAACATCTATATTGGTAGGTTTCTCTATTTTGATTGATAAACTGGAGACAATGTTAGTAATACTACCTCTGACTTAGTGTAGTCTCTGTTCTTGTCAAGTTCTTATATTTTCATTTTTTTCTCTGTGTACTCTTTATTTTTTATTTTCCTCATCTTTATTAATATATATGTAATACACAATGGTCAGTTGGAGCTCAGGTGTTTTGTGACCATATACATCATGTTAACATTACAATCCTTCCCCTCCATCTTTTTGATCCTCCTGCTCGCTCCTCCGTACCCCTGAATACCTATTAACACACCCATTTATTTCTATAAAATGTCTGTATTCTGGGTTTCTCATATTAGAGAAACCATGTGATATGTAACTTTCTGAGTTTGACTCACTTCACTAAGCATGATGGTCTCAAGTTGTGTCCATTCATCTACAGAAGTCTGAAATTTATTTGTGTACATGGACCACAATTTTTGTGTCCATTGGTCTGTTGATGGGTATTTTGGTGTCTTCCACAATTTAGCTATTGTTGGTTGTGCTGCTATAAACACAGGTATACATGTATCTCTATAATACGTTGCTTGTAACTTTTGGGGGAAGATATCCAGAAGAGGTATTTCTGGATTGAATGGAATATTTTCGTCCTTTTGTGGAATCTCCATACTACCTCCCACTAGCAAAGTAAAAAAGGTTCTTTTTCCTCTACAACCTTGCCAGCATCGATTGCTGTTTGGCTTCTTGATAGGCGCCATTCTCACTGGAGTGAGATATCTTAGAGTTGCTCAGATTTGCATTTCTCTAATGGCTAAGGATGTTGAACATCTTTTCATATATTTGCTGGCCATTTGAACTTCATCTGAGAAATGCCTATTCATTTCAGTTGCCCATTTTTAAATTGAGTCTTTGATTTTGAGGAGTCTTTCTTTTATATTCCAGTCATTGACCTCCTCTCTGAGGTGTAGGTGGTAAAAAAAAAAAAATTCCCCATTCTGTCAATTCTGTCTTTACTCTGTTGATAGTTTCCTTTGCTGTGCAGAATCTTTTAAATTTATTATAATCCCATTGTTGATTTTGGGGATTATTTCTTTGGCATCAGGTGTCTTATTAAGAAAATCCTTGCTCTAGATTTTTGCGTATTTTATTGTCCAGAAGGTTCGGTATTTCTGGTTTAATATCTAGATCTTTGATTTAATTTTTGTACATGGTTATGGGTGTATGTCTAAATTCATTCTTCTGCTTGTGGATAATCATTTCTTCCATCACTATTTGTTTAAAAAGTTATCTTTTTTTCTCAGTGTATGTTTTTGGCCCCCTTGTCAAAAATCAGGTAGCTGAGGGTATTTGAGAATGCCCCTGCATCCTCTGTTCTGTTCCATAGGTCACCCTGTCTGTTTTTGTGCCAATACCATATAGTTTTTTTTTATCACTGTTGCTTTGTAGTGCAATTTGATGTTTGGAATTATAATGCCAACTGCTTTTATCTTGTTACTTTTTGTTCCATATGAATTTAATGATTTTTTTCAAGTTCTGTGCAAAAAAAAAAAAGGCGTTGATATTTTGATAGGAATTGTGCCAAATCTGCATATCTGTTTTGGCAGTATAGACATTTTGACTATATTGATTCTGCCTATCCATGAACAGGAGATGTCTTCCCATTTTCTAATGTCCTTTTCAATTTTTTTTTCAGCCTAATATTGTTTTCTTTGTAGAGGTTCTTCACTTCCTTAGTTAGATTTGCTTCAAGGTGTTTAAATTTTGAGTCTATTGAGAATGGAATTTTTTTTCTCATCTCTTTCTCAGTGAGTTTATTATAATTGTAGAGGAAAGCTGGGTTTTTTTGTATTGATTCTGTAACCCGCAATTTGCCTGAATTTTAAAATTAGTTCTGAGAGTCTCATGGTGGAGCTTTTGGGGTTGTCTTTGTAGAGAATCGTATCATTTGCAAGTAAAGACAGTTTGACTTCTTCTTTTCCAACGTGTGTTCCCTTTAGTTCACTCTCTTGCCAAAATGCTCTGTCTAGGGTTTTGAGAACTCTGTTGAATAGGAGAGGTGAAAAAAGCCTTGTTGTGTTCCTGATTTAAGAAGAAATGCTATTTCTCTCCATTTCCTTTACCTATTATCCTCGTTTTTTTAAAATCACGAATGGATGTTGAATTTTGTGAAAGGCCTTTTCTGTATCAATGGAGATGATCATATGATTTTTATTCCAGCTTTTATTAATGTGGTGTATTATATTAATTGATTTGTGTATATTAAACCAACCTTGAATTCCAGGAGTAAAGCCAACTTGATCGTGGTGTGTGATGTTTTTAATAACTTGCTGAATCCTGTTTGCCAGCATCTTATTGAGAATGTTTGCATCTATCTTCATTAAGGAGATTGGCCTATAGTTTCTATTCTGGTTAAGCCTTCATTTGGTCTTAGTGTCAGGATAATGTTAGATTCCAGTAACAACTTTGGCAGTGTTTCTTCTCTTTCAACCTCATGGAATAGTTTAAGAAGCATTGATGTTAGCTTCTCTCTGAAGTACTAGTAAAATTCTGCTGTGAAGCCATCAGTCTTGGACTTTTCTTAGTAGGTAGAGACTTTATGCCTGTCTCAACGTCCATGTTTGGTTCATTTTTGGTATTTTGTTACGTGTCTAGGAGTTTATCCATTCCTTCCAAGTTCTTCAACTTGTTGGAGAATAAGTTTTTGAAATAGTTTCTTATAGTTATCTGAATTTCATTAGTGTATGATGTGATTTCACTCTTTTCATTTCTAATTGCATTGATAAGAGTTTTTATTTTTCTTTCCTTCTTTTGGTTAGTTTTGCTACAAGTTTATCAATCTTGTTTACTCTTGTGAAGAGCCAACTCTTTTATTTGTTGTTTTTTTGTTTGTTTCAAATTCATTAATTCCTGCTCTGATCTTTACAATTTCTTTTCTTCTACTACTATTTTATTTAGATTGTTCTTGATTTTCTAGGACCTTGAGGTGCATCACTAAACTGTTTATTTAGGATTTCTCTGTTTCTTTTTTTTTTTAAATGTGTGCATTCATAGCTATGAATTTCCCTCTTAGGACTGATTTTGTTGTGTGCCACATGTTCTGGTATGATGTGCTTCCTTCATCATTTAGTCCTAGGAAGCTTTTGATTTCTTTCATGACTTCTCCTGTGAGTTGTTGTTTTTTCAGCAGGAAGTTATTTAGTCTCCATGTTTTTTAACTCCATATTTTTTAATACTTTCTGTAAATTCATTTGCTGTTGATTTCCAATTATATTCCACCATGATCTACAACTAAGCAAGGAATTCTTTCTATTTCTTTGTACTTATTTAAACATGCTTTGTGGCATATGATGAGGTCTGTTTTGGAATATGTCCCATGCTCTATTGAGACAAAAGTGTAGTCTGTTGAAGTTATCTGTTAAGTCCAATTTTTCTAGAGAGTGGTTTAACTGTAATGTTTGTTGATTTTCTGTCTAGTTGGTCTATATATCCATGACAGAGAGGCATTCAGGTCATCTACTATAACCATATTTGGGCCTACATGGCCTTTCAAGTTCAGTAATTTTTGTTTCACAGAGTTGGGTGCCTCAATGTTGGTAGTATATATATTGATAATCGTGATTTCTCTCTGTTGAATTGTTTTCTTTACCAGTATATAGTGTCCATCTTTTCTCTCCTAATCTGTTTTGGTTTAGAATCTGTTGTGTCTGAAAATACTATAGCTACCCCTACTGTTTTCCTTGGTCCACCAGACCTGATGGTTTTACTAAGTGTTTATATTCTAGCCATACTTCTGGAGACTGAAAAATAACGCTAGGATAGATATATCTCAGTTTTTTTAGATTCACTGTTAGATGATCTTAAAACAAAATCATTGACCACATGGACCCCATAAGCTGACCCTAACGCCAGCTTTGGAAATGACTTGAGAAATCATGATATTACTGCATTCCACAAATCGCCAGTGTCTTGTTTCCCCTCGGCAAAGAAGTTATCTGGGCACTGGCCCAGTGTGTGATCAGCCTAACCTAAGAATGCTACCTAGAGGACTCTGGCCGGGTTTCCCTGGCATCAGTCACTGTGTCACTGGGGGTCGTACCAGATAGCAGGCAGCATAGATAACTAGGGTGACCTGGTTATGTGGGCATTGCGGGAGCTAGGAGGAGTGTGCTGAGTGACTGTTAGGGGTTGTTGCGGGAGACTAGGGGAAGTGAAGGTTATAGTCCATATAACCAAAGTCAAGTGAAAAATCTCTCCACCAACTTAGCTCTTTTGTCTAGCTGTGGTACTTACCTAAGACTCTTCTTAAGTGTTTGTTCATGACAAAGCCTGACAGACTCAATATTCTTGTATCTCAGTAAAATTTTATGAGCAGAGTTTTCAGTTTCTCACCTGTACAGAGAACCTTGTCCCTAAGCAGTTGATTTTTAAAAAACCATAGTTAGAAAAGTATTATTTTTTTAACCACCACTCAGTGCAGTTTGGTTCCTTTGAATTTTTCTTATTTTTTGTAGTATTCCAAGGATGTAACTTTGGAGGCATTATCAGTTATTATCACCCAGATGCTGGGGCTTAGTCTGGGAATTTCATATGATGACCCAAAGAAATGTCAATGCCCAGAAGCTGTCTGCATAATGACTCCAGAAGCGATGTAAGTTTTTTTAAAAAAATATTTTACCAGTTACGTTTGTCTTGTTTTCAATATAGTGTTATAGCACAAAATAGGTGTAAAGGAAAATTTAACTAAAAATATAAACAAGTAAATTAAATATAAGTAATTTATGGTGGAGCATAATACTAAAGACAAAGATAATGCATTGACTCTACAATGTGTATTTGCAAGGGAATTTTTCTTATGATTCATATGTTAGGAAATCACTCACAAAGATCTTTAAAAATGTGTTAGCTGCTCATGACAAGTGGTTTCATTATCCCTGATTAGACTAACTTTTCCTATATTTTTTATTCCTTGAGACAAGATCTCACTGTGTAGTACAGGCTGGTACTGAACTCACTATGCAGCCCAGGCTGGTCTTGAACTCACAGCGATACTCCTGTCTCAGCCTCCCAAGTGCTGGGATTACACATGTGTGCCATTATGTCCAGTTAAGTGGTGCTAAGGAATGGAACCCAGGGCCTTGCACGTGCTAGGCAAGTGCTTTAACTGCTAGCAACACCCTGGGGCCCATCTGCTCCCATTTTTTCCCATATTTAAATGAAAATAATTATGGGTGTTCTCTGATTTCAGGGGTGATACAAGAATACAATGAGAAAATTGTAAAACTGTATATATGTGTGATAGGTTAGGTATGGTAATTTTGAAATTTATTAATATTTACAAAATACTTTAAACAAGAACTTCAGCATGTGTCTTTGTATTCTTGTTTTTATCTTTGTAATCATTGCCTACGGTAGTGTCACCCATTCAAAACGTTAGGTGAAGGCGTGAGGTTTTTAGTAATTCGTTATTGCTATTGTGATATGTCATTATACAGTATTGTTTACATATAAAGTCATGTGTTTTAAGGCATACAGCATCATGTTTTGAGGTACATGTATGTTGTTAAATAATGGCTACAGTCAAGTGGATTAATATATCCACCACCTCACATATTTAGAGCAATTGTTAACTTCCTCCAGTTAATAGCACACATAAAAATAGATAAATGCAAAGAAAAAATGTGCTTGGCATCTCACTCCCAGATACCAATTAAGAGAGTTATGTGAACACTGTGCTAGAGGAGTTCTTGATCTTTCTATGTGTTAATGTGTTGGTTAAAAAGGTGGCAGTGGCATGCATAGTATTTTAAACTTGCTGCTTCCCGTCATGGTGTGTAGTGCATACCTTTCTGGCTCAATATGTTGACATACATAGCATGATCTCTTAATGATATAATTAATAACGCTTCCATCCACTCAATTACCCATGCTTGCCCCTCCCCCTTGTTCCCTCTCTTTTCTAATAATACTCCACTTTCAATTTTCATCTCTTTTTAAGAGTCCACATATTATAGAAAAATGTAATGCTTGTTTTTTGGGTCTCACTTATTTTGTTTAACATGATGATTTTTAACTCCATCTATTTCCAGCAAATGGCAGAATTTCATTCTTCTTCATGGCTGAACAATAGTCTATTTTGTACATTTGACATTTTCTTTATTCATTCATCCATTAGTGGGCACCCAGTCTGGTTCCATATCGTGGCTATTGTGCATTGTGCCCCAATAAACATAGGTATGCAGGTATGCCTGCCTGTAGTGTATGCTGACTTTTTTTTTTTTTTTGAGATAGGGTCTTGAGCTCACTGTGTAGCCAAGGCTGGCCTCCAACTCACTCTAGTGCTCCGGCCTCAGCCTCCCCAGGGCTGGGATTACAGACATGTACCACCCTTTCTAACTAATTGTTTTGGTTTTTTCTCCTTAGTGCAAGCAGGACCTGAATTTACTTTGTAGCCAAGGCTGGCCTCGAACTGTGTAAAACTGTCCTGCCTCAGCCTCCCCGGTTCTGGGATTATAGATGTATACCACCTTGCCCAGCTAACTTGTTTCTTCCTCGAGATAGGTATCTCTCTCAGTAGTTCAGGCTGATCCTGAAGTCACTATGTCACCCTTGAACTCAGTGGCAATCCTCCTGCCTCAGCCTCCCTGTGCTGGGATTATACCCGTGCTCCACCATGCTTACCTATCATGTGGTGCCAGGGAACTGAACCTAGGGCCTTGTGCTTTCTTTCTATAGTGGTGTACTAGTTTACAGTCCCACAAGCAATGCAAAACAGTTCGTTTTCCCACAACCTCACCAACATGCTGTTGGAGTTATTGGTGTATGCCATTCTCACTGGGAAGGGTCTTACACTTGCAAAGCAAACACTTTGGTCATTGAGCCATGCCCCAAGTCCTAGCTATCTTTTATGTTGTACCGAGGAGTTGAACCCAGGACCTGCACATGCTCATCAAATGTTTTAACCAGTGAGTACACCCCCAGCCGTAGTAGATGTTGACTTTTAATTCCATTGTATTTATGCTGAGAGGTGATACAGCTGGATAACACGGTAGTTCCACTTTTAGTTTTTTGAAGAATCTTCGTACCGATTTTACGTTGACTCTACTGGTTTGAATTCTCCCCAGGGGGTGGAGGGATCCTTCTCAGGCATCTTCTGTGGCAGCACTTGTTTGTTCATTTTTATCTTAGATGATGGCCACTGTGACTGGGGTGATATGGAATCTCAGTGTAGCTTTGATTTGCATTTTCCCAATGGTTAAATATGTTGAACGTTTTCTCATATGGTTACTGGATATTTGTACACCTCCTTTTTTGATAAATGTTCAATTTATTGGCCTCTTTATTGATTGAGGCATTTGAATTTTTGGTTAAGATTTTTTTTTTTTTTTTTTTTAGGTAACCATTTTCTGTAGGAAGATCTGGTGAAGTTCCTTTCCACGTTCTGTGGCTGTCTTTTCATTCCTGTTTACCTCACTGTGCAGAAATTTCCTAGTTTGTTGTTCCATTTCTTGATGTTTGCTTTTGTGGTTGGTATTGAAGCCTGCACGTGTGGCTTCAGGTATTCCCTTTGTTTCCTTCTAGCAGTTTCAAATTTTTAGGTCTTGTTCACTGGCATTTTATCCATTTTGAATTGATTTTTCTCAGAGTGAGATGTAGGAGTCTAATTTTAACTTTCCACATACGAATATCTAGTTTCCCAGTGCCATTTTAAAGAGTATGTCTTTTCTCCATCCTGTTTTGCTGAGCACCTTTGTCACGGATCAGGTGAGTTTTCTGCATGGGTTTGTTTCTGTGTACTCTGTTCTGTTGCATTGGTCTGTGTCTTTGTTTTTGTGGCAGTACCCTGCTGATTTTGCCAAGACTTTGTACTGTAATTCAATATTACCTATTTTGATGGTCCCAGCCTTGCTCTCTTTGCTTAAGTTTCCCTTGGCTATTCTGAGTCTCTTGTGTCTCCATATGAATTTTAGAACTGGCTTTCTTTTTCTAGTTATGAACAATGAACAATGTCATTAGAATTCTGATGAGAAATACATTAAATCTGTAGATTGCTTTTGATAAAATAGTCATTTTAACAATTTTTACCTATGCTGATCATGAGGATGGGAGATCCAACCATCTTCTAGTGTCTTCTTTAAATTCTTTCTTCTGTTCAAAAATTCATTGTAGAGGACTGTCACTGTCTGGGTAAGTTTATCCCTCAGTGCTTGTTAAGCTTTTATCACCAGAATTGTTTCTCTTGTTTCTTTCTCAGTCCATTTATTACTTATGCATAGAAATACTATTAACTTTTTAGTGTTGATTTTATATCCTGCTACTCTGGTAAATTTTTGTCAGCTTTAAAATTCTTTAGGTAATATCTTTAGGGTCCTTTAACTATAGGATATGATCATCTATATGTAAAGACAATTTGAGTTGAGGTTTTTGTTTTCTATTTATCTTTTTTGTTTTTTGAGACAGGGTCTTACTTTGTAGTCCAGGCTAGTCTTAAACTCACTGCATAGCCCAGACTGGCCTTGAACTCAGGGCAATGCCTTGGCCTCAGAGTGCTGGAATTATAGGCATGTGCCACCATGCCAGCTTATATGGTACTGGGAAGTCGTATCCAGGGCCTTGTGCTGGCTAGGCAGGTGTTTTAACCACTATGCCATTCCTCAGAGAATTAAATTAATACTGTTACATTCAGAGCTATTGTAGAAAGGTATGTACTAATACTTGTTATGTTGTTCTTCTCATAATGTTTGATTTTTTTCTAAACCACCACAGATTCTCTTTCTCTTCTGTGTGTAGGATTTCTTTATGCATCTCCGGCTATGTGGCTTAGTGATTATAATTTTTTTTAGTTTATGCTTATCCTTGGAGGTATTTATTTCTCCTTCAGTTCTGAAGATAGTGAATATATACTATCCTAAATATTAACTAGGTTGGTAGTTATTTTCTTTAAGGGCTTGGCATAAATCATTCCTTGTTGGGTTTGCCTGTAAACTTACCTTGGCCTTGCTTCCTTACAGCTCTGAAGATTATTTGTTCTGTACTCTTAGCATTTTAACTATGATATGACATGGGGAGGTTTTCTTGTCATACCTGAGTTGTAACTACCTCTTATAGCTGCATGTCAGACCTTTCCCGTGATTTGGGAAGTTTCCTGTTACTATCTCATTGCCGAGTTCTTTGATGCCCTGTTCTGAACCTCACTGCCCTCTTCTCTATCAAAAACTTACAGATTTATTCTTTTAATTATGTCTCATCGTTCTTGTTTTATTCATAATATTTTTTTTCTTTACAAGGGTCTGAGTGTGTTAGTTTATCAACTTTATTCTTGTGCCCTGAAATTGTGTCTTCTATTGATCCAGTCTATAGGCAAGATTTTCCACTAGTTTTTGATCTGACTTATAGAGCATCTCATTTTCAACATTTTTGTTTGGTCTTATCTTTAGAATCTCTACCTCCTTGTTGAATCTTCCTGTAATGTCCTGCATAGTCTTCCTTTATTCATTCAGTTGCTTATTTGCATTCTCTTTGTAGTCATTCATTGTTTAGAAATCAATGTTCTATTGTCTTCTGATCTGTTTTGGCTTGAAATCTGATGTGTCTGAGAATAGTAGAGCTACCCCTGCTTGTCTTCTGGGTCCAGTTGCATGAAGCATTAATTTCCATGCTTTTATTTTCAGAATATGTGTTTATTTCCAATATGTGTATTTCTTTATGTGTAAAGTGCATCTCTTTTAAGCAATAAATTGTTGATTTTTCTTTTTTGATCTAATTTGCCAGTCTTTGTTTTCTGTCATCATTGATCATTTGTTCTGCCCTATTGTTGGATCATTCTCCTCTTTTGGTTGTTTCCTTTTCTTTGGGTCTTTTGTTCTTCTAGTTTCCCTATCTCCACCTAAGACTTTTTAAAGTATTTTCTGCAATGCTGATTGAGCAGTCACAAGATTCCCTAGCTTTTCTTTGTCATGAAAAATTTTAACTTCTCCTTCTATTTTGAAGGTTAATTTTTCTGGATATGAGTTGGACTTAGCACTTGAATGATTTCACTCCACCTCTTGGCATTTAAAGTATTTATTTAGAAATCCTCAGTTATTCTGATGGGTTTGTCTTTGTAAGTTACCTTCTGATTTTCTCTTGCAGCTTTTAGGGTTCCCTCTTTATGTTAAGTGTCTAGGATTGTAATTATGATGTGTTGTGGAGAGGCTCTTATCTGGTCAAGGTTATTTGGTGTCCTGTATGCCTTCAGTAGCTCAATGTTAATTTCTTTCCCTATACTTTGGAAGTTTTTGGCTATGATTTCATTGACCATATCCTTTATACCTTTTATGCTGTCCTTCGTTTTCTCTTGCATGCCCATAATTCTGAGGTTGCATCTCTTTGAGTCATCCGCTGCTTTTGCATCCATTTTCCTTCTTGTCTTTTTGTTTTTCAGTTATGACTGGCTCTGTGGTCCCATTTGGCATATTTGTCTTCAGGATTTGATAATCTACCCTCAAAATCCCCAAACCAATTTCCAAGTTTTCATGGGAGGTTTTCATATACAAGAATTTAGCTTGGAATTCCTTCAGTCTTCCTAATTTTCTACTGAAATGTTCCCTCATTTCTTGCATTGCCTTATGATTTTGCACCTTTATAATCATGAAACTTTTTCGTTTGATTAAATCCTCTTCAACTTGCTTAGCTTCTCTGCATTTGTGTAAGCATATCTTTGCCACAGGGTCTACTTGTTTTTCCTTTTCCATAGGTTTAACTACTTCAGAGCCCACAATATCAGCTTCTGGGGAGACAGGCATTTTTGCAGGTAACTTATTACCATATTCTATTGCTGTAGATTGTAGATCAGGCAGTGTCTATGAACCCTTTCTATCTGCAGATTTCTTCCACTAGATTATTTTTTTCCTTGGAATTTCCTTGAGTTTACTCTGATTTTCATATTTATACTTTTTTTGCTTCCTCATCTCTTAATTCAACCTTCTCAATAACCAACCTTTTATCTATTAATCTTTTCCTCTTTTCGGTTAAGTAGAAATAGATTACAGTACTGTATGTGATCTAAAGACAAGGTGATTGTTGGCCTATATTGGAAATCAAGATCAACGTCTATGCCAGCATCTACAACATAAATGAAGATCTGCAATAGTACTATAACCTATGACTAATTATTGAAAGAACCTAATAACTCACTTAATATAGCTATTCTATCCCTAACATTAAAAGGTACAGTCTGAACCATGAATATATCAATATACATAAGCCTTATTGACTTACTGATAATATTGACTTATTGAAAGGTTCCACTGGTGTCAATACTGTATTACTATCAATAATAAAACAGGCCTCCATATTGCTTCCCTAGGCTAAACCAAACTGCCAGAAGTTAACAACCTTTAATAAGTTCTACCTGCTATCCCTTCTTTAATAGTGGGACAGATAACCAGCATCAGTTGTAAAATCTAGTACATACCAGTTATTGACATACCATGATAACTTTTTACCTTATACAAGTATTCTACTCTTTACATTAGAAATGAGATCTATACCACTAATGGAAGTATCTGTACAGATTGTCTTGTAACTTATTAAAAGGCAATTCTATATTATTAAAATTTAACTTAATGGCTTATGTCTAAATAGTATAGAATTACTGATTTCTAACAGACCAAACCATATGGCCATGAGTTATCAATACCTAGCCATCCTGTTAATATGAGTGTTGGGGCTAGGGAGAGAGTGGACCAAGACTGAGGGTTAGTTTTGGAAATGTGATAGAAAACATAAAAGTATACATAAAATATAGAAAAGCAAGGCAGAGCTCCAATCCCAGATTAGAAGAAGGCAGATAAACTTAAGCCACTGAAACAGAAGTGAGAAGAATCAAGGAAAGTTGTGAGTGAAGTAGAGCCTGTCTCCAGAATATTTAGAAAGGCTCATTGAAAAGGGCATAAAAAGTATACAAGCAAGAAAGAAATACAAAACTAACAGATAACCCAAAAAAAGAAGGAAAGGACAAAGAAGAAAAATATCAGAAAAATCAATATCAGAAAAAATGCAAGTTCAGTATTCCCTCAGAAACCCCCTGACATGCACCCAAAGTTCAATGAAATTGTTTTCCTCTGTTATCTGAATGGAAGTCTCTGTATCCAAGACCTTTGATCTGGCCAATCAAAAAAGAGGATATACCAGTCGCCTCTTATCCATCCTGTGTCCAAGTCTAGGAAGAAGTGGTGCCTTGCTATATCTCCTGCAGCTCCTCTGAGGTTTGGCTGAATGAGGGCAGGATGACCCTACATCCAGAGGTGCTTACCCTCCCCTCCCCCTGATCAAACCACACCCAGGTGGGCTGGCTCTTGTCCCACCTGTGGTGTGGGAGTGGGGGGTTGAGACATCTGTTTCCTGAGACCTGTTCTCACTGGACTCAACGCATTTAGGAGGACCACAGTCTTTTTGCCCCCTCTGCTGCTAGCACTCTTCCTTTCCTTATCAGCGAGGAAGGCCCCTGCGTCCCTTGGAGTGTGCCCTGTCTTCAGTCTTATCTCCTGGGAGGGCTCTAAAGGTTCCAAACTGCCTCTCTGGGTGTGTGGCAGTAGAAAGCTGCTGACTGTGACTCCAGCACTTTGCTTTCAGTCTGCAGTCATCAACCTCTGAGGCCTTGTAGCCACAGGCCGGGCTTTTCCTGTTTCCGCAACCAATAACTCAGCATTCCTACATGCTGCAGCCAAGGGATCTTATTGTTTGCTGCGCCCAGCTACAGTGTTATCCAGCACCTTTTAGGCGCTGTCCTGGATCCTGGCTATAATTCTTCCGTAGGACTTGTTGCCTGAGATATGTGGGTCAGCTGGGCATCCCTGCCAGCTGTGGCTCCAGGCCCTGCCTTCGTAGCTGGGCCCATGGCCCTTTTCTCTTCTGGGTTATGTGCTCACACGGTGATCTTTACCACTTATCCACAAGAACTGTGGTCAGCATTCAAGTCCACTTGTTCCTCTGCTGTCTTAAACTAAGCTGAAGAGGAATTTCTTTTGCTAAACCTTCGTCTTCCCTCTGAATCTATGGATGGACCGCTGAGGGGCCAGTTCTGCACCTTTGCAATCCTGACTACACTCTTTATTCTTATGTTGATATCTGTGGTTTACATATCTGTCAAGATGAGCATCTCTTTTACTTTTGTACAAGACTCTTCTTTGTGTCCAGCCTTCTTTTGAGACCTTAACACCTATCGTTGCTCAGAAATGAGAAGACAAACTGCAGTAATGAGAACAACACAAAGGCGAACCAGATGTTGACATACAGTGAAAGCCAACTCAAATGATGTCTTTACTGCTGTTTAAAACTGAAAAGAAAGCAACAGTAATACAGAGTAAACTAAAATGCTGAAAGTTGGTAAATTAAAACTTATAATAACAACAATGGAGTGGGTGAAGAAAGAGAAAAATGGAAGAAGTAAAAGTTAAAATATGAGGAGGGGGCTGGAGGAATGGCACAGCAGTTGAAGTGCTTGCCTAACAAGCACAATGCCCTGGGTTCGAAACCCTAGCACCACATAAAGCTGGGTGTGGTGGTGTATACCTGTAATCCTAGCATTTGGGAGGCTGACGCAGCAGATTGCCATGAGTCCAAGGGCTAGCCTGGGCTACAGAGTGAGACCCTGTCTCACAAAAAAGTGAGGCAGAAAATGTGACTAAAAATTAAATTAAAGAATTATGAAAGAATAAAAGTAAGGTTGAAAATAGCAAACAAAAGAAAATAAAAAAGGAATTCAGAAAATTCCTCCAAACTAAGATGTTTGGATGGCTCAAGTTCTGTTCCAGGAGCTCTGAGTTGGAATCCACTTGAAGTGGGGGAGGCAAGGAGTCCATGTGAAGCCTGTTGTGTTTCCACACCCCCCCTACCGTGCCATGGCTCTGAATTCTGAGTCCTACCCCACTTTCTTGGTTGGTAGGGCCAGTCCGTGTTGTCTGTCTCAAGTCATGTACTTTCTAGAGGCTTTAGTGATCATTTTGTATCCTCTGTTCACCCTCAGCTGTTGCGATCCCCAACTATCTTTGTGAACTGGTAAGATGACTCACTAGCTCCATAAGTACCCCCATCTGAGCACGTGGGGACATGGCAAATGTTTATGTGGGGCATGACCCTGACATGGTACGTGGGGTGGGAAAAGCAAACAGACCATTGCATTCTGTGGGGAAGGACAGCTGAGCTATCTGCTGGGTTTCACACTTGCACTTTCAGAGGCAGTCCTTTCAGGAAACCACCTGTAATGTGCCGAGCTTCTCAGCACCATCACAGAGGGTAGTGCTAGTGACCGCTGTGACCTCCACAGCCTCAGATTCTCACTACTTAAACCTCTCAGAGGGTCTGTGACTTGCCCTCTTTCTCACCACAGCTGCCCCTGTGGCTGTCTCCTCTCCAGTTGCTGCAGCAGGATGTCCCCCGGAACCCTGAAGTATGGATAATTCATGCCCTTTAATCCCTCCAGCAGCTCAATCTCAAAACAATAAGCCCTCTCTCAACTTGGCTCACTGTCATACCACTCCAGGATGTGGTGAGCAGTGCAATGAATTCTTCCTCAAAGCTAGCCTGCTATGCAGGAATGGTCACTCTCAGAGCAAATGCCACACTGGATTTAGAGCTTCTTGTAACTATGGGTTCTTCCTGGGGCATGGGATGCCTGTCTGTTATTATTGGGCTGCTGGTCTTCTTTGGGCTTATCTTGTGCTTGTAGGATTGGATTCCCTTAAGCCTGGGAGCCAAGTTTGGGGTTGTGTGCCGCTTGGTTTTTTTTTTTTTCTCAGTGTTGCCTTTGTGTTTCTTCATGATTTTTAGATACTTTGTTGGGCATTTTTTGATGCCTAGATCTCCCTTTCTATTGCTACTCGCTGAGTAGCTGTTTTCCAGCTGTCTTGATTCCATGTCATAGAGAGGCCAGGAGCTGCTGCCGGGTTCTACTTTATCATTTGGTCTCTGAAGGCACTTATTTAAAAACACATTTTTGTTTCACTGTACTCCTCAGTACTGCCTATTTGTCAGTTGTTACTATCTAAAATGAGAACAGCCGGCCATATATATGCTACATGCACATACACAGCCCTCTTCTAAATTATTCCTTGGCATGTATGTACATGAATGTATAATAAATACATATATAACATGAATGGAATATATGTCCCACAAAAACACGAGAACTACTGTTTATTTTCCACTTAGTATACTTGAGCTGAATGGACAATGAGCAGTAATCCTCATATTTTTGTGGGATATGTATTCTATTTATTTATATGGATAGGTTATGTACATTTATTGCATATAACCTATTCACATAGGTTATGTGTATGTTTGTTATATATAACCTGTTGATATAAAATAGGCTTAGGTCACTTATTCTAGATGTACATCGCTCAGAGTCTAATATTAATGATAATGTTAATAAAATTTATGATACTATTTGTTAGAGCCATTTACTCTTCTGTGTATTCTTACAACACCATATTCCACCCTCACACATTTTTCCTGTTCCTCAAATTATCAAAGACACCAGCAGAGAGTTAATAATCTGTAAAACATCTTGCAGCCTTCGTCACTAACATGCATCGGAAATGCCATCATTGGTCTCACAAGGAACTATCAGCAACAACAAAGCGCAGGACCCAGTGGATCCTTGGCAGAATTTTACCAGAATTTCAGGGAGAATCTAATGCCCATATTCCTCAAACTCTTCCATAAAAATACAAATGAAGGACAACTGCCAGACTTACTGCTTAAAGCTAGCAAAGCCCTAGTGCCAAGACTGAACATACACTCAGTTTAAGAAAACTGCCAGTCAATAAAAAAGAAAATTGCATGCCAGTTCTCTTAATGAACATAAATGCACAAATTACCAACAAGATATTTTTAAAAAACAGAATGCAAAAGACCATGAAAAGGTTGCATGTTGTGAACAAGTAGGCTTCATTACAGGGATGCAGGGAAAATTCAACATATGCAAATCAATGAACATAATATATCACATAAATAAAAGCAAGGATCAAAATTATATGGACATCTCAATGGTGCAGAAAAAAAGGTCTTTGACAAAAAATCCAACATCCATTCATGAAAAAAAAAAAACACAGAAAACTGAAAATAGATGTCCAAATTGACCCAGCTATATATCTTTTCTGGGTTTTTTCCCAAAAGAGTTAAAGTCATCATGCAAGAATGACGCATGCATACCTATCTTATAGCAACACAATTGATAATATCCAAATCTTGGAATAAGCCAGTATGTCCAACAGCAGATGAGTGGATAAAGAGGATATGGTACATTGCACAATGGAGTGATGCACCTGAGACCAGACCATTATGCTTAGCAAAGTGAATCAGAGAAGGTTAAATATCATATACTTTCTCTAATATGAGAAAACCAAACCATAAAATAATGAGAGATGGAAGAAAATAAGAACATAGACCTTGTGGAGAAAGAAAGGGGATGTGCGAGAGGATGAGAGGGTGTGAAGGTGAAAGGGTTGTCATATGTAAATTTAAAAAATTTCAAAAACCTGACAAAACTATGTATAGAGGGACCTTATCTCAGACTGATAAACACCATTTGTAACAAACCTACTGCCAACATCAGATAAATGGGGAACCTCCCCCTAAAGTCCGGTATAAGAAAAGGGTATCCACTCTCATTGCTCCTGTTTAACTTTGAACACTCAAAATTCTTTAGCCAGAGAAATTAGGAAAGAGAAGAAATAAAAAGATACACATATAAAAGGAAGAGATTAGTCTGTCCATATTTGTACACATGCTTCTCTACATAGATGCCCCAGCCCAAACAACAGAAGACGTTTAGAACTAATAAAGACAGAAAATTGGCAGAATAAAAAGTCAGTGCACATAACAGCAGCAGTACACCCACTGAGAATGAAATCAAGACAATAATCCCATTGACAGTAGCTCCAAAAACTTTACATACCTAGGCATTTATCTAAACAAGTCAGTGAAAGTCCTTTGTAACAAGAACTCTAGTACTCTGAAGAATGAGATTGAAGAAGACGTTAGAAAATGGCAGGGCATCCCCTGTTCCTGAGAAGGCAGGCTGAAGAAATACTGTCGAAATGGCCATACTGCCAAATATGATACATAGATTTAATGTAATTTCAATCAAAATCCTTTCCGTGTTCTTCACAGAACTAGAAAAATACTTCTAAAATTAGTATGGAATAAAAAAAAAACCTAGAATAATCAAAACTATCTTAAGCAACAAGAGGCAAGCAGGAGGTATTACTGTTGTAGTATCAAATTATAAGCCAAAGCCACAAGGATTTAAAAAATGGGTTTTGTCACAAAAGCAGACACATGGCTCAGTGGAGGGTATAGAAACAACCCCAGGCATGTCAGCCATTTGATCTGCAACCAAGGAACCAAACACATGTTCTGGAGAAAAGATGGCCTTCTTAACAAGTGGATGCTGTGAAACTGGTGGTCCACATGCAGTAGATTAAAACCAGAGTCGTCGCTGTTCACAAATTTGGATGAGAGACCCAGAAATTAAAAGAGAAGCTATGACTTCATAGGAAGATAAAACAGGTGAAACACTGGAAGACGCAACTTTGGAAAGGACTTTGTGAAGAGAACCACAAGTTCATGAGAATCGACACCAAGAATCAACAAGAGGATTATATTCAATTGAAAGTTTCTGCAAGGCAAAGCAAACAACAGGGGTAAGAATTAGCCTATAGAATGGAAAAAATGCGTTGCCAGCCAGAAAAACATTATTTAGAATATATAAATAACTCAGAAAATCATCTACTCGTGCACATTTCAATTGATTCTGTATCCTGGCTATTATAAATTTGTACAGCATGAAACTGATAATTGAAAATTGCTAAGAGAGTAGATTTCTTGCGATAACAGAGGGTAAGTATATGAGGCAGTGAGTACGTTTATTAGATTGATTTAATTATTCCACAGTATATACACATATGAAACATTGCATTATACCCATAAATATGTTCAAGTTTTAGCTTTCTTGAAATTTACCTCAATTTCTACAAAATCATGAGAATCATACCAATCTTCCTGATTAGTGGTGCTGTTGATTAAGCATTCAGGCGTCATCTAAAATATCTGGTTCATAATACATACTTACTGTTGTTTTACAGATTTGTGCTCGACAGCTAAACTTATCCCATGGAAGTGTTCCCAGAAGTGTCCTTTATGAGTGCTACACAGATGTAACTCTATAATGTTGAGATAATTGTACATTTTCTCTAAAGATCTTTGAGGAAGTTCCAGAATAAGTACAGTATAATTTTTAATAAAGATAGTAGGAGTTAGGGGAATGAGGAGGATATGGGAAGGTCAAAAAAGGAAGAAGAGAAGGGTTTGTAACTCTGATGTGAAATATATATGCACAAAACTCACAACTTCAATGTAAACATTAGATATCATATATATACATATTAATAAAATGGGAAAGAAAAAGAAAAGGAGGAAGAGGAGGAGAAGAAAGAATTTCACTAGTTCCTGCTCAAAAATGTTTACATTGGCCCATGTGTTCACCAGGCTAGCACCATAACCACATAAGTCTATTCTCTGCAATGATTTCATATATACATGGTCACCAGTTCTGTTCCACTCATAGAACTCTGAAAGATACATTGCTCTAAAATGGTAAGTAGTAAATGTATTTTTCCTCCCTTCCTCTTCCATCCAATTTCATTCAGTTATATAGTCTACTATTATTAAAGTTTGTTTGGTATGGATACTGGAGTGAAAAATAAGAATGTGAATGTAAATTTTTATGAAAAGCACTACCTGTTCAGGATTTTTGCTTACATTTCAGTTGCTTTGTTTCTGTTGCTGTTGATTTGTATTTAGTTTTGTCTTAATAAAGACATATTTAAGTGAATGAACTCATCAGACTTCCTCAAGAGTTATTGAATATTTATTATGTGCTTGTGTTGTCATCTATTAAATTGAACATTATAAAATTAACTTATGATCTAAAAGACATAGGGGTAGGCAAAAACTTCCCTGACAAGACACCAAGAGCAAAAAATATCGCCATTATTAACAAATAGAATCTTGTCAAATTGAAAAGCTTCTGCACAGCAAAGGAAACTGTCAACATTGTAAAAAGAGAACCAACAGACTGGGAAAAAAAATATTCACCACCAACATCTCAGACAGGAAGCTCATAACTAGAATATACAGGGAGCTGAAGAAAAGTAAGCCTACCAAAATAAAGGACCCTATTGAAAAGTGGGCAAAAGAAATGAAGAGGCAGTTCACTCACAAAGAAGTTCAAATGGCCAATAGATACATGAAAAGATGTTCAACCTCTCTAGCCATAAGAGAAATGCAAATCAAAACAACACTAAGATACCATCTCACTCCAGAGAGAATGGCCTATATCAACAAGTCAAATAGTAATCAGTGCTGGGGAGGCTGTGGGGAGAAAGGAACCCTCCTGCACTGCTGGTGGGAATGTAAATTCGTACAACCACTCTGGAAAGCAGTATGGAGATCTCTCAAAAGACTAGAAATAAATATCCCCTTCGATCCAGCAACACCCCTCCTGGGAATGTATCCAAAAGAGGTCAAAGCAGCACATAACAGAGATATATGTATACCCATGTTCATAGCAGCACAACTAACAATAGCTAAAATACGGAAGTCACCAAAATACCCATCAACAGACCAAGGATACACACACTGTGGTATTTATACACGATGGAATACTATGCATCTATAAAGTCCAACAGAATGGAGGCTTTTGCAGACAAATGGAAGAAACTTAAGAACATCATGCTCAGTGAAGTGAGTCAGAAGCAGAAGGCAGAACATCGAATGGTCTCTGATATGAGAGTCCCAGATCACAACTATCTCATGGAACTTAAAGTGAAAAACAAAGTGAAACAGGGTGGTAGGGCAGGGGAGGAAAGGAGAGATAGATGGGGGGAGGGACAAAAGGAGAGTGGGAAAGTCCTTGTCACCTTGACAAGATACATAGGTGCACAAAATGCTCAACTTCATTGTAAATGTTAAATTTTGCACTTATACATATCAATAAAATGGGGAAAATAATAAAATTAACTTATATAATATAGACTTAGGATTTCAGAAGTATGTTGATAATGACATTATATCATTTATATGTTTTAGACAATCCAGTGGAGTGAAGACCTTTAGCAATTGCAGTCTGAGTGACTTTGAAAGTTTCATTTCAAATGTGGGTGCCAGGTGTCTTCGGAATAAACCACAAATGCAGAGAAATCCAAGACCAGTTTGTGGCGATGGTGTGGTGGAGGGAAGTGAAGAGTGCGATTGTGGTAATGAGAAGGTGAGTCTGATAACTCACACTGTTGTTGCATTTTGTTCACCTTTTTCAGAAATATTACACCTCTCAAATCTGACTGAGTATGCAGAATACTGACAGTAAGTGAGTCAGGTTGAAGCAAACACGAGGAAAGTATGTCTAGGTGTTCCAGAGTTATGAACAAATTTAAAGCATTGTGAGGGATTAATTTATTATAGTTCAAAAGGAGTCTAGAATATACTATTGTATTCCACATTACCTTTATCGATATATCTTTACTTAATTCTGAAATTTTTAATGTTTAGTGAAACTTATTCACAGGCAGGTCATCGAATGTTGTTAGGGTTTTACTTTACCATAGAATGAGTTGGATGGTGAGGGTCTCTGCTGACATCAAAGACATCAAGCATCGTTTGCTTGACAGGAAAGCCAGGAAAATTAAAGGAAAGAAGAAAGTCCAGGCTGTTAGTTCCTAGATAATTCAGTATTTGCAACGATACTGTGAACATCATAAACGTTTTTGATTCAAGCTAGAAACAGTATTATGGTGTATTACATACGTGGATCTGAAGTACTTAGACATAGCCCATATTGTCTTACCGTCTGTCTTCTTTACTCTGAATTATTTATATCAAATTTATTGGCACATTATCCACACACAATAAAATATATGCATTTTAAGTGGAGAAGAAGTTTTCAACAAAGGCATGTAGCCATTGATGCAATTAAAATATAGATTCTCTCATCATCCCAGAGTTAGCTCCTGTCCCTCTTACAGTCTGCAACCTCAGCTTGTCTCCAGGGAACTTCTGGTTCAGGTTCTCTTGTGTGGAATAACATTTAAATGGAATGACGCAGTGTTTGTTTTTTACGTCTAATTTCTTTCAGTGTTGTGTTTTTGCAATTCATGAATATTATTTCATGTCGCAATGCTTTTATCATTCTTGACTGATATTTTATTTTATGGATTTACCATAGGTATTTTTATTTATCTGCTTGGACTTTTGAGTTGTTCACAGTATTGATCCATCGTTCTAATTCTTGAGTGTAGAATTGCTGAGTCCTGTGATAACTGTTTTTTTGTATGAAACGGCAAGATACGTTTGCAAGTGGTGGTGTCACTTTATATTCCTATCAGTGAGTGTGAGCGCCGAGTTTCTTTATATCCTCAGCAACTTTGGATGTTGTCAGCCCTTATCAATTTAGCTGTTCCAGTGGTTTGGGGGCATTCTCGATTTGTGTTTTCTTGATGACTTTAACGATGTGACTGTATTCCATGTTTTTATTTATCATTGTATTATTTTTATTTTTAATTAACAAGTAATTGTATAGTTTTTTGGGTCCAGTGTGTTATTTTATTGAGTCAGACTAATCTATAACTTCACATAGTTATTGTATTTTTGTGGTAAGAACATTTCATATTTATCCTTTGAGCAGTTTTCAAATATATAGCCACTCTTTTGTGCAGCAGATCCCTCAACTTACTCCTACATAGCTGAAACTTTGCATCTTCTTTATCAACCTCTCCCGTTTCTCCTTGTACCTCCTTCCCGCAGCTTCTGTTAACCACTATTTTATTTTCTACTTTTAGTGAATTTGTTCTTCTTAGATTCCATATGTGACTTGGATCATGTGACATCAGCCTTTATTTTCCTGAATTAATTTCTTTAGCATAATGTCCTCTGGGTTCATTCATTTTGAAAAACAACAACAAAATAAACAGAAATTGTCCCCTTTCAAACCTCAGTAATAATCCTTTGTGTATGTGCACCCCATTTTATTTGTTCATCAGCTGATGGACACCTATGTCGCATTGAAGGTGAATGTACTCACAACTCTTATTTCTCTTTTATTGGGTAGAATACTTTGTTATTATATACTGACTTGTGTTTGCTTATGATTTATAGCTTAAACTTTACCTTATTTCATATAGATACAGCTTTCCTGCTTGCTTTTGGTTTCCTTTGCATGGAGTGTATCTTTTTATTCCTTCTCTTTCAGTCTATGTGTATTTACTGATGAAATGAGTTTCTACATGAAGCATATTGTTGGGTCTTGTTTTTTAAATTTTTTAAGCCAGTATACATATTTTTATGTGAAAATGTAACCCATTTATATTAATAGTTATCATTGAAAAAGAATATTCCTTTCATTTTATGGAATTTTTCTAGTTGTTTTGTATATTCTTTCTTTTGCTCTTGTTCTTTGTGGTTTGGAGTTTACATACTGATAATATTTGATTTTATCTGTCTTTTTGTATCTCCTTTAATATGAAGGTTAATTGTATTCATCATAGTAATAATTGGCCTATAACTTGTAGTGTAGAACTCCTCTTAGTATATATCTTACAGAGCTTAGTCTGGTGGTGATAAATTAACAGAGTTTTTACTTGTCTTTATTTTTCCTTCATTTCTAAAAGATAGCTTTGCTAAATATAGCAGTCTTGGTTGGCTTTTTGTTTCTTTTAGGATTTTTGAATATATTGTCCCTTTTTTTTTTCCTGGCCTGTAAATTTTATATTGAGGTGTCTGCTCTGTCTGTCAGGAGGATTTCTTATTAACAGCTTGAAGCTTTTTTTCTTGCTGTTTTTTAAACTTTGTTTTGTAGTTTTGACAGTTTGATTATAATGTATGTTAGAGAGGATCTTTTGGTCAAGTTCTTAGGTGTCTTTTGAGTTTCCTGGTCCTGGCTATATATGGATTTCTAAGAATTCAAAAATTTTTAGCACTTGTTTTGTTGTATGTGTTTTCTGTACCACTTCTTAGCTGTACTGCAAAATCCATAATTTGTTCACTTAACATTATACTATATAAGTCTCATAGGCTTACATCATTCTTCTTGGGTTTTTTTCTTTGTGTTATTTCAAAATACCTGTCTTCAAGGTCAAAAATCAGTTTTTTTTCCTAAGAAAGTCTACTGTTTAGTCTCTCAAGTTTATTGTATATTTTATTACATTTTAAACTCCATGATTTACTTTTGACACTTATTTGTATGAAATGGCTGACGCGTATTAACTGCAGAAACCAAGGGTGTATGAGGCTTTATTTTTCAGTGCTTGTACATATTGAGCTTCAATCCTGTTCATCTTCCTTCATCTGTCTTCCCCGCCCACTCTTATTCCTGGCCCTTTTTAAATCCTTTTACTTTTGTGCTTTTAAATCCTTTTGTTGTTCCTAAATGAAAGAACATGGGGTGCCTGCCTTTGTGAGTTTGTTTTGTTTACAAGGCATCTTTCAGTTCCATCCATTTTTTTTCTACAGGTAACAGAATTTCACTCTTCTATATGGCTGAATAATATGCCACAGCGTCTACTAAATGTTTTGTTATGTTGTGTTGTGTTTTCTTTATCCATCCATCGTTTATAGGAATTTAGACTGGTTTTATATCTTGGCTATTGTAAAAATTTTTGCAACTCATATGGGTATGTTGGCGTTGGTCTCATGTGCTGACTTCAGTTCTTTTGGTATAGCTGTATTTTATGTCGGTTATACTGTTAATTTTCTGAGGAGCCTCCATGCTTTTTTATATTGACTGCACATACAACAGCACATAAGATTTTCTGTTTCTCCACAACTCTATTTTTTTTTTTTTTTTTTTTTTTTTTTTGAGACAGGGTCTTGCTTTTAGCCTACTCTGGTCCTGAACTCAGTATGTAGCCCAGGCTAGTCTTGGATTCATAGCAGTCCTCCTGCCTCCATCCTCCTGAGTGCTGGGATTACAGGTGTGCACCACCACACCCAGCTTTATGTGGTGCTGGGGAATCGAACTTGGCCTTGCGCTAGCCTAGCAAACCCAACACCCTGAGTTCAGTCCCACAACTTTAACAGCATTTTAAAAAAACTAATAGCCATTTTGACTGGTATGAGCTAGAATCACAATGTAGTTTGACTTTCATTTCTCTAATGGCTAGCATTTTGGGGCAATTATTTGCAATTTATTGACCGTACTTCCTCTTTTGAGAAGTGCTTTTTGGATAATTTACGTATTTGTTGATTACTTGTCTCTTTGCTGTGCTTTTTAAAATTCTCTATGTGTCTGTGTGGCCAGAAATTTTTTTCAACCTCTAGGTTGTTTCTTCATTCTGATGATTTTTTTCTTCCTGTCACAAACGGTCTTTAATATTATATAATTAAACGTGTCAGTTTTATTGGAGTTCTATTCAGGAGGTCATTTCTTGTGTGATCTCTGTATCCAACATATACTTTGGCATTTTTGTAGAAAAATCACGTGATGAAAGAGGTGTAGACCTATTTCTGGGTCCCCAATTCCATTCCATTGATGTAGATGTCTCTCTTTATGCTAATGCTAATATGTTATTTTTTTCAATGGTTCTAGGTATGTTTTGAAATCAGATACTGTGATTTCATCAGCATTATTCTTTTTGCTCAGGATTGCTTTGTCCATTCAGGGTCTCTTATGTTGACTTGTGAATTTTGAGATTGCTCTTTCTATTCTGTGAAGAGATGTCATTGGTATTTTGATAGAAATTGCATTTAAATTGTAGATCACTTGGATTATATGGTCGTTTGAACAATCTCAACTCTTCTAATTAATGACTATGGGATATCTTTCCATCTCCTAGTGTCTTCCTCTATTTTTTCTTCAGTGCTTATTTTTATAGAAAAGGTTACTTGATATTTTTTTTCTGGTTTTCTAGTTGAACAGGATGACTAATGGCGTATCAGTTAGAATACTAAGATTTGAAGTTAAAGCAGTTTCAGTGCCAAGAGATCCTAAAATCTATAAATGTCAGAACCTCAGTATCATCTTTTAAAATTAAAACCCAGCAAATATGACTCCTACCAGGGTTCTAAGCTGCTGTCATAATGAGTTGTTATCTGTACCCTCCTTCACAGCAATGTGGACCTAAAGCCTGCTGTGATCACCAGAAGTGCGTGCTGAAGGCAGGGTCGGAGTGTGACAGAGGACCGTGCTGCAGCCAGTGCCGAGTAAGACTAAGTTACTAACGTTTCAAAGTATATACTGAACCCTGTGTAGGACACGTGACAATACTTAGAACTGCAGAGCTAAGTCAGGATACTGTTTACTAAAGAAAGGGATAATAACTCAGAGTCAGATCTTGTGAAGTTGTTGGATGCTGAGGCCTCTGTCTGAGGCTGGTGCTCTCACTAGAGTGACTGAGCTCTGTTGGAAAATCTCTAGTGAAAAGGACAATTGTTCTTCCATTTTTTCCTGTACTTATATCTTATAAGTAAAGAAACTGTTGTTATTGGTTTTGATGAGTTTCCTATATATGCACATGAAGGATGCAGTCATTTTTCATACTTATAGGTTAAGTTTTCCTTTTCAGTTCTTCCAGTGTAGTTTGTTTGCTTTTGGTTTTGTTTTGATTCTAGGAATTGAGTCCACGGCCTTCACAATCAGCCACATCCTTAGCCCATTTTTTATTTGAAAGAGGGGCTTGCAAAATTGATTAGTTTCCCAGATTAGGCTTGAAGTTTCAATCCTTTCAGTCCTCCTGCCCCAGCCTCCCAGAGTGCTGGGATTTCAGGCCTGCACCACTGGACCTGGGACTGGGCCAGGGCCTGGCTTCCTGTGTAATTTTAACAGGTTTCCTGTATGAGTTTATTATTGACTATCCTCAACTGAAAATTTTCGATTTATTCTAGGATCTAACCATGTGATTACACTCTTACCTCTATAATCTTTTCAGTGTCAACATAAAGTAGTAAATTACAAATTATGAGATAGATTCTCATTTAAGATTCTTTGTATAAAATTATAACATAGTTGGAGAGAAAGAGTACATTTGAACTCCTTCAAAAGCTCCTAGAATTAAACTCTTTCTTTAATTTCTTTTGTTTTCCTCCATTCATTCTCAGTTATTTATGTTTGAAACTTGTCATAGAATGCAATTTGAGACTGAGTATGGTGATGTATCCTTGGAACCCCAACAGTCTCAGAAGCTGACACAGGAGGTTCACAAGTTCAAAGCCAACCTTGGTGAATTAATGACTTGATGAGAATCTGTTTCAGAATAGAGAAGGGTCTTATGATGTAGGTCAGCACAGAGGCCTTGAGTTCAGTCTTTTCTGTACCACACAAAAGTACTCAATTGAATACATATATTTTATTTTGAAATTGACATAAATATTTACCCCAAAGAAATAATTTTATAAAACTAAAAGTGATCTTTCCTCCCCTTTCCTAAAAATACAAATAAAACTTTGACTTTCATCACATCAGAGTTTTGTTATCCTTTTCCTTGTACATATGTCTTGTGCATATTAATTAATAAAAATTTAGTTTTGATTGGTTGATGTAATAGTTTGCACAGAAAAGACACTCATAGGTTTTAAATCAGAAGTAGAAGTAACTGACATAATTTTGAGGTAAATACTGGTAAGCACAGCATGATTATATATAATATTTTTTCTATTCCAATTGCTGTTAGTTTATAAAAGCAGGTACTCTCTGCAGACCCAGCCAACATCTTGAGTGTGATATCCCTGAATATTGTAATGGAAGTTCAGGAGCATGTGTGCCGGATGTATTTATACAGAATGGAAATCTGTGCAAAAATAAGAAGTTCATGTGTTATAATGGAGATTGCCATGATACTGATGACCGTTGTGAGAAATATTTTGGAAAAGGTGATTTGTTACATCTAACTTATTGTCCTGCAGTATTTCTATTAACATTACTAGATCAATACAAAGTATATTCTTATTTTTATAATGATTGTCATAATTTTCCATGTTTCTGGAGTATAATTAACAAATATAAATTGCATGTCTTCAGATGTGACTTGATGTTTAGGTATCCACTTACACTGTGAGGTACTCATCACAATCAAGGTAACTAAAATATCTATTACTTCGTGTAGTTGTCACTTCTTTTATCCTTTTAAAATGTCTGCTGTCGTAGGAAATTTCAAGTAGGCAGAATGGTATTTTTTACTATGCTCATGATGCTGTATTTCACATCTCTGGATTTTATTATTTTGCATAACTGACACTTTGTGCGTCTTCACCAGCACGTTCCCATTCTTCCTTTTCCCATCTCTGAAAACTTCCATTCCTTCTGCTTCTATGAACTTAAGAATTTCAGATTTTACAGATCAATGAGATCATGTAGTGTGTCTGCAGCACACTCATTTTAGTTCATTTATGTTGTCACAAAATAGCAAGATGTTTTACTTTGTGAAGGCTAAGTAATGACCCATTGTGTCTGCATTCTGTCATCTACCTACCTATCATCTGTTGTCGGTCTGCCTGTCATCTACATCTGTCTAGCTATCATCTACATCACTTTTGTATTCATTATTCTATTGGTGTATACTTAGGTTGTTTTGCAAATCTTGGTTATTAAAAGTAGTCATAAACATGTGGGTATACATATCTCTGAGATAATTATTTCATTATGGTGAGTTTATGGCCAGAGTTGGGTTTCTGAATCATAAAGTAGCTCTATTTTTAATTTTTCAGGAAGCTTCGCATTTTTCCATAGAAGCCACACTGGTTTATGTTTCCAAAACCGGTGCACAAAGGTTGCCATCTATTGTGCTTTGGCTCTGGAATGTCCCCCAAAAGTCTCATGTATTTAAATGTTATGGATTGTCTATGGAACCATGTGCTGTTGAGAGATTGGGGCCTAGTCTGGAGGAGTGGATTAACAGTGTGTAAGTTAGGATTAATGGAGTGTAAGTTAGTCAGAAGCCATCATTGAAGTGTTCATTACAGATATTAATCTTCAAATAATTTATATGAATTTCAAAAGAATAAGATAATTCCATTTGAAAGTCCTGCTTTTGGATGCTGTATTTCACTAGGAAGACAAATCATTTAATGTGGCAACCTAAAATGTTGAATATTTTTCATTAATTCAGTAAATACTTAGATAACACCTAATTGGGCAAAGCACTTTTCTTACACTGAGAATACACCAATAGATGTCACAAAAAGATACCTATTTTTAGAGAGATGATATTCCAATAAAAGGAGCAGATAAAAACAATACTAATACATTCATAAATGAATCACTAATTCAGTGAAATATTTCCATAATGATGTCTCAGTAGCAAAGAAAAACTTTTTAAGAACTAAAAAATGAGAGCAAGAAGCAGATGGTAGGACAGTGATGACAAAGATAAGCTGCTGTCCAGAGCCCCTGGATATTTCTCTGCAGAATTGAAGCATCAGTGATGCGTTGAACCTGAGAAGGAAGCTATCAGAGGATGATTCAGGGAAGAGCATTTCCAGAAGAGAGTCACAGCCAATATTTTAGTGCTGTGTTGGAGATGAGTTTAATGTACTCAAGGGAAGAGGAAGAGGAAGAGGAAGAGGAAGAAGAAGAAGAAGAAGTAGAAGAAAAAAGAAGAAGAAGGTGGTATGGCTGAAAGTACAGTGAGTGAATTAGGCGGAGGAAAGCAGTGGTCAGATACTTGGATTTTATTCTCTGTGGGATAGTAGGCAGTAGACATATGCAAGAAAGAGATTGGTGAGCATTGTTTTGTAAAAAGACCACCCTAATTTGGAGATTTAGGGGGATTGAAGAGTGCAAGCAGGGGTCAACTGGAAAGCAGCGGGCAAAATGATGGTTACAGAGAAGGTGGGAATTGATGTTTCTCAGGGAAGGAGGAATTGTCAATAGGTCCCGGAGCAGGTGGTGAAGGCAGGTGGGTTAGGGAAAATGAGAAATGCCAGATGAGTTCTGGTTGTCAAGTTGATGAGGGGTGGATTGTGATCATTAGAGAGATTATGTCAATTTGAGGCAATCAGGAACCACCTCTAGATTAGCTTTTAGGAACCATGCCTAGATTAGGTAATTAGGAACCAGCCTGGATTGGGGTGTGATTTGTGAGCCAGCAGATAAGGGAAGAACACCCACCCAGTTGAGAGGCCCAACTGGGAACTAGAACTGTATAAAAAGAATGAAAAAGAAAGATTGTGACAGCTTTTTCCTCTGGGAGCACTCTCACCTTTGCGGATTCCCACTTGTTCCACACCACAGATCTTCATCACAGATTCACTCCAGTCTCAACTTGTGCCTGTCTGCCTGCTGCTGATCTTCAGTTGCCAATCTTCAGTCTCTGGTCTTCACTATTGTTCTTTGAACAACCGAGATCCACAGCAGATGCTCCCTGGCTGTCCTGCAGTCCCAGACGGGTGTTCTACCTCATGGCAGAGCAGCCACCAGACCCTCCCGCTCTTGCAAGTGCAGGCCGCCATCTTGGACTATCTCTGTCCTCAGACTTTTAAGCCTTCCAAATAGATCCTTTTTGTTATAATTTCTGTAAATTCTGCCTTTTTTAAGAACCCGAAGTAAGACAGAAATTGGTACCAGAGAGGTGGGGTTGTTGCTGTGACTTTACCTGACCATGTAGTTTGGAAGCCTTTCAAACCAGTTTGTAGGAAAGATTTGGAAAAGTTTGAGAATGCCAACTGGAGAAGCCTTGGAGTGCTCTGAGCTGAGCTTAATGGGAGATTTTGGTTAGAGCTCAGAGGACCAGAATGCTGATAAAAGTGTGGATTGGAAAGGCTAGGCTCAAGAAATTTCAGATGGGAAGGAGGACTGTATCTGCAAGTGGCCTAAAAACCATGTGTGCTATGCTTTGGCAAAAAGCTTATTGGCATTTTGCCCTTGTCCTGAGACTACCTGAAACTGGGATTAAGGGCGAGGGACTGCTTACTTTAGTAGAGGAAATCTCAAGGCAGGCTGATGTACAAACTGTTACATGGCTGCTGTTTGCAGCTTTTAGCCAGTACTATGGTGAAAGACAAGATAAAATGGCAGAGAAAAATCATATAGAAGGTTTGCAGTACCAGGCCAAAATGGCCTGCAGTGGTGGGGCCAAAGAGCACAGGGGAGTTAAAGACATTGGCATTGAAAAAGAAGCCAGGTACTTACACTTAGGATAAGAAAGATGCCTGAAGGGCATTTCCAAAGTCAGCAAGACCCCTCCCTTCACCAGCTCAAGGGTAGAGAGGCAAAAGATTTTGCTCTGAGAAGTGTACCTCTAAGCCAAAAGAAAAAAAAAAATGTCTTTACGGAGTTCAGCAGCCTGAAGTTCAGCCATCTAAGAACTCAAACTCTTCTGCAGCATTTGTCCAAGGAGGCCAAGCTACTGCTCAAGCCAGTGACAGACCTTGGCGATGTCCACGCATTCCTGGTTTTACGGGCTTGCTGTGTTGGAGTTGTGGGTTCACAGAGGCTTCCACCCAGATTTTAGAGAAAGGCCTGGAGGCCAGGAAGTGTGCCCCTGGAAGGATAATATGTGAAGTTGTAAAGGAGAAGCCAACGGTGCAATGGAGAACCCAGAAACTTGGAAAAGCCAGGAGCATGGATGATTGCTGAGGAAAGCTGCTGGCAGTGAACAGAGAGAGAATATAGAAGTTGCAGCCTTCTGCAGTGCTGTAGGGGTGGGGCACCCCAAACCCATTGGAGTTCATATTTTGCCAGGCCCTCTGCCTGGAACTATAGGATTTAACCCTTGCCCTACTGGGTTTAGGAGTTTTTTTAGTTCTGTTGCCTTTTATCTTCCTATTCCTCCCTTTTAAAATGGAAATGTTTACCCTGTGCCATTTTATGTTGGAGGTACTTAACTTTTTGGTTTTAACAGGACCTCACAGCCGAGTTTGCCATGAGTCTCAGAGGAGACTTTGGACTTAGACTTTTAGCAGTACTGGAACTATTAGGACTTTGGTAACTCTTGGAAAAGGACTAATTACATTTTGTTTAAAGAGGTGGCCCTGAGTGTTCTAGGGGCCAGGGGTGGAACGTGGCAGTTTGGATCTGGAGTGTCCCCAAGAAGCCTTATGTTCCTATGGATGCTGTGTAGGGATGGGAGGTGGGGCCTGGAAGGGAGACGCAGGTGCTTGGGCTTGACCTGGAGGGGACATACCTGTCCCACCCTTCCTCCCACTCTTTCTGTTCTGCCATGCTGTGAGAATCTGTCTCATGGGCAGCTATAGCTCTAGCTGGGGCCTCACCATGTGGTTCCACCATTTTCTGGCTGCCCACCCATGAATGGACTGAGACCGTCTGAAACTGTAAGATACAATAAATCTTTCCTCCCCAAGTTGTGGATGTCAGGTATTGAGTCACAGCAATAAAAAAGTAACTAAGACAAACCTGAACACCTGGTTGGCTTGTATTCTAATAAACCGAAACAAAGGAGCCTGGGATAATACTTCTGAGCATTGCCTTTATTTCTTGGGCCTAACTCCACCTCCAGGAAAACCTTTAACTTTAATATTGGAGAAAGTGGCAATGGATCCACATCACACAGAATGACATGGAGGAAGGTGGAAGCTGAGTGTGTATTTTAACTCAAACATGTTTCTAACTTTGGCAGGTTCAAAAAATGCTCCATTTGCCTGCTATGAGGAAATCCAAGTTCACACAGATAATTTTGG
The DNA here is from genome assembly GCA_004027205.1 of Ctenodactylus gundi. Lineage (NCBI taxonomy): Eukaryota > Metazoa > Chordata > Mammalia > Rodentia > Ctenodactylidae > Ctenodactylus > Ctenodactylus gundi. The sequence goes on along the minus strand of PVKB01004996.1, from coordinate 38,851 downwards.
TAACTGTGGGAAGAATAAATATAACAAATATTTGTTCTGTGGACTGAGGTATGCTATACACATATTAATGACATTGTGAGTCTTTCTCATCTGTTGTTCATTTCAGTGGTTTTAAGTTTAACATGTGGGAATTAATCTTCAACTAAAATCTAGAGTTCTGTCATTTTTCTTATGCCATAGCATAAAATTTTTATCTAACTTTCAAACATTTTTAAGTAGAACATAATTAAATTCCTAAATCCAGTCTAACATCGAACTCATAATAGCCCAGGTACTTTTTCTTTTTAAGCTTACTGGTTTTTACCTATTGAAATAATATTACTCCCCACTTGATTGCTTGCTCAAGATAAAGACTTCCCAGTGTCTATAAAATTAAGTTTAATTCCTCTGTGTCTAAAGAGCTATCTCTTATTAAATATTTAAGTCAAAAGCTTCTTTTTCGCAAACAACTCACTAGGAACCTACCAGGTGCCAGACAGTAGGCTGAATAGCAATTAACAAAACATATTTATATACTACTGGAATTTATAGATTGGTCCAAAAACTACTATGCACCTTTAAGTTTTCTTGATTTGTTAAATGCTTCTCTCTTCCTGTTGAAAGCTTACTAATTTATGTTTTGACATATGTAGCATGTTCTCTATGAAATTTTTTTAATTGACAGGTTAAATTGCATCTTTGTCTTAAATTTCTGTGAAGTTAATTTCATTTGAGGCATTTTATTGGCTATGTATAATATTTCATATCAGACTATAAGACCTGGATGGTGAGGGTAACAAACTGCTCTCCGTTCTATTCCACTATAGTGGGACATAAAATGGTGGAGTGAGTTGATTATTTGATAGTAACTATATGATCTGTGCATTCAGTAAAAGACCATTATCATTGCTGGAATATAAACTTAGATTGATAAGTGTGTATTTTTACATTTAATTTAAATGCCAGCATTTACTTAGTTTCTCTGAGTACATTGCCATAAGTGGGGAGTCTTTTATTTCTGTCGAAGAAAGAAAACACAGATATTGCTCTTAAGTGCCTAGTGCATAAAATATTTTTTTATGTTTGCAGGAATCTCATGTGTGGAAGATTAATTTGTACATACCCTTCTCGAACTCCTTACTTTCAACCAGATACTGCTGTGATTTATGCCTATGTACGAAATAACATCTGTATCAGTGTATTCAATACCTCCAACTCAAAAAAGCCAGATCCATTTCTGGTTCAAAGCGGTGCTCCCTGTGACACCGGCAGGGTAAGTCATTTAAAATCATTTTTAAAATCTAGTCTGATGTGTTACTTTATTCAATATTTTCACTTGAGTATCAAGTTTCAATCTGCTAATTATTTCCATATAACTCTAAATATTTGGAGGAGAAAAAATGAATAAGTGTAATTGATCTCTGGATAGTAAGAAGGAAATAAAAATGTTTCATCTCTGTTCAAATTTTAGTGTTATAGACAAGGAATCTTCAAGTCTTGGGGACTGAAATGGAGAGGAGAGAGTTCATGGGAATGTATTTTGTGGCTAAGTACTCCATTGAATGAAAATTCACTTTTCTGCTGATAAGAAACCCTACTTTGGAATATGTGCTTCAGTGGCTTAGTGGATGAGAGTGAAGAGTAGATCAGGCTACTTGGAGTAAAACCTTCACCCATTGGTTGTTGACATTTTGCTACTTCCCCAACCAATCTGTGATGCTTAAGCCATATGGAAATTTGAGGTAATGCTAACGATAGCCTGCCCTCTGTAGAACTGTGGCGATATCAAGTGAGTTAGAGCAGTATGAAGTGGTTAGTTCCATGCCCGGAGCACAGCAAAAGCTACACCTGGCATGGCTATGGCTATTGATTAGTATTATAGCTAAAACCAACCAAATCTGGTGAGAACATAGAGGAAATAAGTTTACTTCAAAATATCATTTAATGTCTGACCATATCTTTGCATAAGCTGTAGAGATAAAATGCCTATGGCCCTAAATTCTTAATCTTCCACGTATTTTATCATTATTATTTAGTATGGTTAAACCTTAGTTTTCTAACATGTAAAAAATCTGTGTGTGTGTGTGTGTGTGTGTGTGTGTGTGTGTGTATTAATTGCCACTTTTAATGGTTTTATATCTTTAAAATGTTTACTGTGGGTAAATATGTACATAAGTGTATATTTATATGTATATACATATTCATATATATGTATACAATTTTGTTAATAATTAGTTTTCCTGTGCAGTAGTCATAAATGCTTCTTGATAGAGTTTTAGTGCAGGCATCTTAGTTGCTCAATTTAGACCTTACAGCCCAGTCACCTAGTTTGAGTTATACAATAAGTAATTTAGTAATAACAGAGTTATTTTTATGCAACACAGAAGGTCTGGGAGATAATATGACAACACGTCTTACCAGAAAACTTTTAATGATACTATGAATCATATGTGATGTTTTGATCCTGTAAACTTGTATCTCTGTGGAGAAATCTCAGTTCTGCCTGACCTGGCTGACATGAGACCCTACCTCCTAAAGGAGATGGAAGAGGCACCGTCATGGCCAAGGACCAGGGAGCAGATGCAACACATGAAAGATGTAAAGGAATTAGATTATTAGATTGTTTGGCTTTTGAAGACATTTTGTGAGGCCATGTAGAAATAGTTGGATGTAACTTTAATATTTAAAAGGAAATCCTTTTCACATCCATTACTTCATTTTTAGTATGGAAATTGTTACTTTTTCTATGTAATTTTTTTAGAACTATATTCTCAAATAAGAATATTCCACATTAGAGAAGTTGAGATTTCTGTAAGTAATGTAGTTGGCAATATATCCCTGCTCTGATTATAATACTTCAAAGTTGAAAGAATTAGTTCAGGATTTTCATCCCACTACCTAGTAAAATAATAAGTGATGTGTGATCAAGTATGTTGTGCTTACATTTTTAAAAATGACAGTAGAAAACACATTGCCATTAACACCTCCCAAAATACACCCTTTACTTTGAAAGCACTTACCCCATGATCCTTGCCAGTTCTTGCCCTCTCAAGCATTTCAGGAAGTTGACATTCATGAGCATCTTCATTGGCTGCTTTGATGTCCCAAGTCAACTCAAAATGTTTTCTTACCTTCATAGGGATTTTAACTTTGGGGAAGAGGCAGAGGTTGCACAGCGCTGGACCCAGTGCACAAGGAAGGTGGAAGATGTGCTATCCTTTTTTACAAACCTGCCTTTCCATTGGATGGCACTTGGTAGCAGCATTAGCCAATTTTTAATCATATCTCATAAAGCCTCCAAAGAAAGTGAATACCCAGAACTGCTTTAGAAAGAATCGTGAATAGTGAGACAGTTGTGTTCGAAGTATGTGGGAGTTTTGATGGCAACTAATGGCAATGTATCTTTTACTATAAAAAATGTTTTAAATTTAAACATTCACCATATATTTCAATCATACTTGAATATCTCTATATCTTTTAATCACATATTTAATCTTATTAAAATCTTAGCAAATACTGACAGTTCCTCATCTTATAAATGTAATTACATGCCATAATGATATAAATTAATTTTTCTATGAAAAATGTTGATATGTGCAATAAGCACAGAGTATCCTTTGTTAGCTGTGCTCAGGAATAGATTTTGGTTCTTTTTTTCCCCATGGTGTTATGTTTTAAATCTAAAATGTGCCCCAGAAGTCTCATGTGTTTGCAAGGTAACTGGATCATGGGGCTCGGTACTCCCCAGTGAGCTAACCCATGAATGAGTCCGTGGCTGTCAGGAGGTGAGGCCTGGTGGCAGGGATGGGTCCCAAGAGGCATGGCCTGGGAGGGTGTATCCTTGCCCCGGCTTCTCTCTTCTCTCCACGGCCGTGGCCTGCCCAGTGGTGGTGAGTAACCTCTGTGCGGCCAGGCCCTTCACCATTGCTGTTTCTGCTTTGGAGCCACCTGACTATGGACTGAATCCTTTAAAAACTTTGGGCCAAAGTAAACCTCTCCTCCATGAAGTTGTAAGTGTAAGTTGCATGGTACCGACAGTGAGATAGTGGTTAAGGTACCTGGCATTTTAATGAAAAATACATTTGTGTTATTTTTTTATGACCAATTTTATTTCATTGAAGTATCCCACTTCTCTACAACGATTCATTTAAAACTGATTTGTTCAAATAATAAACTTCATATTTTTATGCAGGTTTAGGTTCACAGCAAAATTTAGTGGCTGTTCCAAAAGTCATGTTCATGTCATCGTCTGTCTTTGCTACGTACAACCCACAGTAGCGCAAGGTGTTGTTGCAGCTGTTAGGCTATATGGACACATCGTTATCACCCCAAGTTCCTTGTGTACATTGCAATGACCTGAAAACTCCTGAGATATTTATGATAAACCAACACATTTCTAAATATCACATAGGTCCAAAAACATTTGAAGGGGAACTTAAAAATACTTTATAATTATCGATATTTGAGAAATACTACAAGTATAACACTTAGCGGGAAGTTTTCAGAGTGTGAATATGATGTTATTTTATAAAATTATGGCCTTAGTAACTTTTTCATTGGTGTGACTCAAGACCCAACATCCACAAAACAAGGGAGGAAAAGTTTATTTTAGCTCACAGTTTCAGAAGGTCACAGTCCATTCAGGGGCGGCCAGCAACAGTGAAAGTACATGGCAGAAGCAGAGGTGTAGGCAGCTTCTCAGGACATCACAAACAGGAAGCCAAGTCAAGGCAAGTTGAGACTAGTCCTCCAAAGAAGGCAAGAAGCAGCTCACATATCCTTCCAGGCCTGCCCAGTGACACACCCCTGGTCCAGCCTCAGTGTTGTGCCCCTTTCAGATGTTGAAATTGTGGTAAGCCCCCATCACATACCTGTAATATAATCTACACACCCATAATCCATCCCTCCAGACCAAGCCCCTCCCAACAGTACATGGTTCTAGACAATCCATAGCACACAAATATATGAAACTTTTGGAGGACATTCTAGATCCAAACCACAATAATTACTAATTATTAGATTATGAAGGCTGGTGAATTGGAAATCTATTTGTTGTTTGTTTGTTTTTAGATTTGTGTGAATCGTGTGTGTTTGGAATCAAGATTTCTTAGAAGCTCATCACAGACTTGTTCACAACAATGCTCTGGACATGGAGTAAGTTCGTTTCCTTAAATCACAACTCTCTTGGATACTTTTTAACGTCACTCATTAATTTATCTGCATTTTTAGGGTTTCTACAAGGTGCCAAGCCTATTGCATTAAGTTTGCTTTGCAGCTGAATTGAGTAACCAAATTCAGCAGCTAGTTTTAGAAAACACTATGATTTGGTGATATAAAAATTGTTGTAACTGGGCAGTTGTCAAAAAGTGTTAAAACTGTTAACAAACAGAAGATAACTCCCATGTTTCTGAATATATGGCATCACAAAAATCTAGATTTTAGTCCTTCCAAGCTTCAAGAATAAAGAAATGACCAGGAGGTAGAGATCTTAAACCATCCTTTGCACAGCACATCAGATCAGATGAGGAAGTACCACCTTGTGCTGCATGAATATGCACAGTTGTTGTGAATGGAAAACATATATAAATTAAAATAAGAGCCCCACCATTCAAATAGGAGGCAGCTTGGGTGTTGATATGAAAATGACATTAATTCTTGTGTCTTGTTTAATAAAATATATATTATTTTATTTAAATGAGCAATAAGTTAAAAGTATTGGTTAAGGTATTATGTAATATTTATAGTAATATCACTTACTGTATTCCTGATATCAGTAACTGCACAAATGAGGAAGAAGGAAAAGTTTTTCTTACACAGACTTAAATAAAAGGAAGAAGGGGACTAAGTTTTATAAGAAGTGATATATGTATGTAATCCTCGAAATACCTACTTGCAGACTGCTTACTAACAGCAAATGCAGCATCATCACTTTCCAGCGGGAAAGCGTGACAGAGCACTGGAACCAAATGCTCGGAGTGTTGGGACAAACCTGGGAGGAACATCAGTTTGACAGATTTCAGGGCAAAATACATTAAGATTTAGCCCCGATGCAGACGTCAGAATCTGAGAGATGTCTTAGTTGTTTCAGTGGCAGCCGAGCAGAGCAGTCCAGGTCAGGGCCTCTGAAGGCAGACTGCCTGGGTTGGCATCCACTTCATTGCTTACCAGCTGTTTGACTTCTGGCAAGTTAAATATGGAAAATGCCTTAGTTCTATCATTTTGAAAATGGAGATAATAACAGTTCTTACCTCACAGGGCAGAGGTGAGAACGGCAGAATAAATCGCTGTGGAGAATCACAGATGTTAAGCACATTGAGTGTGTTTGCTGTTATTACTTAATTCATTTCCTTTTTAGTTCCGTCACTTCCTAATATTATACACTGTCTGTCTAAGCAGCCAATGCTTTCTTGAATTCAAAAAAGAGATTTCTGTTTAAGAATAAAACAAGCAAATGTAAGCCAAATAAGAAATCCACCCTGGTCAGAGACAGTTTAATGCTAGTAAACAGCCAATAGCCAGCTTGGGTGTCCTGGGTATTTCTCCTTTCTGGAACACAACAGCTAATGCTCACAACTTAAGGAAGGAAAGGTTATTTTAATTCACAGTTTCAGGGTGCCTCAGCCTGTTCATGGGCATCTGGCAGTGGCGGGAGAAGCTGGTGAAGAGGAGCTGCTTGTGGCATCGAAGAGGAAGGATGAGGGAGAAGCCAGGCCCAGAGCACATGTCCTTCCAGGCCCAGGCCCCACTGCCCAGCAGCACTGGAGAGCAAGGGATAATCCACAGTGTCCAAGTACAGGAGGCTTCCAGGGACACTCAAGATCCAAACCGTAACATCGGGAGGGAGAAAGCCCTCATTTGTTGGAACAAATCCTTGAGACCACCATGGAGATGGAAGAGACTCACAGTCTGCCCTGGGTTCCAGGATGTTTCCATTAGAATTTACCGAGTATGTGGGTTTGCAGCTGCACTCTGAGTTTCACACTAATTTTGCAGAGAGGTATTTGAAGGTGTTACATTTTCTCTCAGTCAGTATGACCTTTACTTAGTTATATAAATGGTGTTTTAGTTTTTGTGTTAGTGTTTTATTTAAGAAACCAAGTACTTATTTTACAGGACTATCTCTCTCAGTAAATTGCATAAATAAAGTGACACTAGTTTAAGACACAAAAGTAAACATGACCTATTTCATAATTTCATTTTTAACACAAAAATGCTTCAATATCAGTTAAAAACTTAAAATTGCCCCCAGGTGTGCAATTCCAAAGGTGCATGCAACTGCACAGATGGCTACCTGCCTCCGAATTGCCAATCACGGAGCCGGGGATCGTCCGTGTCACCTGCAGAAAAGGGCAAGTACCTGTTTTGCTCAGATAGCCCTTTGGTACAATTCTCAACTTGCTATCCTCACTCGAAGAAAGACCTAATTGGTGTAGTTAGGATGGAACCAGATTTTGTCAAAGGTTGGTATCAAGCACAACCTCGTAATCTTGCTTCTTTTCTAACGTCAAAATGTCATGGTGGAAGGTGAGTATCACTGCACGTTCTTTCTCTGTAGTTGTGGCTTTCTCCTTCCAAATGATTTTCGACCTGCCCCTCCACCTCATGATTGGTCCTGAGGTTTCAGCTCTAGACAAATAGCACAAGCTCTGAGTCTAGTGGTATTCCTATATTTCTGTCAAAGAAGAAAACAGAAGACAAGATTTTGCTCTGGAGGTTTGATGGGCTACGTGAGAAGAATCTGCAAGGTGCTGCCAGAGAGGCGACAGAGGAGACTCTAGCACTGCACTGTCTTGCTTCTGCGACCTCAGTTTCTGTCATTAACACATCCAATAAGTTAGCAAATGTGCACTGAGTTCTTTTTCCCTTAAATTATTCCTTTTGTTCCTACGTGTTTGCCATACATTATAATCGTATTCAGCTTGGGTGATGGGCGCTTATACACATCACGTCTTGCTCTTTCTTTGCCTCCCTTCCCCTCCCTGTCCTTGTCCTGCACCTGGAAGGTGGCAGCCTAGCACTGGGCATGGGTAGTGAGCAAGCCAAATCCTCCCCTTGAGTCACAGAGACCAAGCCTAGGACTGTAAGCCAGCGTTGCCAAGGGGCGGGACTAGGGGCAGTGATCAGGTCCCTTGGCCTTATGCTACTGCCCGTTTGGGAGCAGTGCAGTGGCTCCGGAGGTAAAAATGCTGCCGAAGTCAGATCAAGAGCCCAAAGTGTACTGACTAAAAATGGGTGAGACCCAAGTCCAGTGAAATGACTTGTCAGTCCAAGCCTTTGATAATCTTGGAACAATGCAAATTTAGTTAATCCAATGATCCCACCATCCCACATTCTGTAACAGTAAATTTCGGGGGACTACACCTGCTGTTACAATGAAATTTCACCCCAGCTGGTCTGTCACGTACGTTGGGACTTTCTGGAGCTTGGTTTCCTTTTTTTTTGAGAGACAGTTTTACATGTAATTTCAGATCTTATGATTCCATAGTAATTTTTCCATTTTCCTTGGATAACAAAAATTAAGACTATTTTAGTGCATTTGTTATATCTTGAAAGTAAAATTGGAAAGCTTAATTTTTTTCATGAACCTTTACTTTTAGATTTAGTGGTGGCACGCGCTTCAGGGAAGGCTTCCAAGAGCTGGCTGCTCAGCGCCTACGTTGGCCTGACTGTTCTCTTTGGAGCCGCCATAGTGGGCATAGTGCTGAACAGGCTGAAGGGGCGGTTCTCCAAGCAAGAGGAGGCCCTAAGCAGCAGGTAGGCGGATTTGTGTTCTCCGGTTGACGTTTGGTAGCATTTGAATCTAGTAATAGGGAGGAACTATCAGCAGCAGCAAGGATGGTTTACATTTCCTGGATTCTAAGTCCTCACATCAGTTCTTTGGCTGTGTGAGATTCTGGGCATGTTCTTCTGTTAAAAGTGCACAGGTGTGAAAGGCAGTCGCTAACATGCCAGGGTTGTTGCTGAGCTGCCTGAGGAGGGAGAACTCAGTGTATCCACATCTATGACCTTCAGATACTCTGGAAACCATCATGCTGTGTTATCTACAAGCGTGTCACAAGTGTTTATTAAGTACACGGCTTTCTCGGCCCTCCCACAGATGAAATACTTCAGTTGACCTGTTGCCTCATTCTAGAAGCAATTTAAAATTTTTCTCCAGGTAACATTTTCAGAAAGCAACGTGGTAATTTTGCTATGACATTGTTTTTACAAAGGCAAGAAACAAGACAGCAAACACATATTTGTCCATTGCTGCAGATAATCAAATACTGGTATTTTCCTTGATGCTTTCAAAAAATAAATCACTTACAAAGGTTGAATCCCCTCCAGTGTGGTTTGGTCCCTCGCTCCCTGCAGGGAACAACCTCCTTATTGGTTACTGGTATATATTATATAATATTTAGTACATATATGTTATACTTAACAATGTCTTTCTTTTTGACAAAAAAAAATTTAGCATTTCTTGTCTGGGAACGGCCTTAACTTTCATCAGGATAGCTTTGCTGCCTACAGTGCTCCTGTTGGCATTCTTTTCCCCGCTTTGGTTCTGTGAAATTATTCCATTCACTGACTTGTGAGGTTCCTGTTGAGAAGGCAGCTACCAGGTGCACTTCAGCACCTTTATATGTTGTGTCTATTCTCTTGCTGCCTTGAGAGTTTATCCTTTCTACTTAAATATTTGACAGCTTGATTTTAATGTATTTTGGAGTGAACTTGGTGGAATACTATCTGACTGGTGACCTTTGACACTAATATTCTTCTGCAGGTTGCAAAGTTTTCTTTTACTATTTCTTCAAATAGCTTTCTATCCCTCTTATAACATGGAGTACATCTTGAACTCCCATAACCCAAATATTTTTTTCTTTTGGCACTGTTCAAATTTCCCTTAAGCTTCCCTCTTCATTTCTTCTGTATTTTTGTTTCCAAGTTTATATTTTAAAGTAGTGCGTCTTGTGTCCTCTAATTCTTTATTCTATTTAATCTGTTATTCCGTTTTTACTTACATTTTTAATTTTACATAGATTTTTTTAGTTTAATTTTAAAATTGTTTCCATCTCTCTGTACAATTTCCCCATTAGAATATTGGTTTGATTCTCTGAATTTTCTTGAATTTCCTTGAGTTGCCTTAAAAGATCTGTTTTGAATTTCCCAGGGACCGTTTGCTCATAGAGGTTACAGTACGGTTGATTTCTCACATCTTATTTTTTTTAATTGTTAGGTAAGATAATAGTTCTGTGAACATTCTTGAAGCTTGTTGGTATGTGATGTCATGTGTGTATTAAAGTATCTGTTATTGAGGGACTGGAGGAATAACACAGTGGTCAAAGCACTTGCCTTGCAAGCACAAGGCCCTGAGTTCAATTTCCCAGCACCACATAAGCAGGCATGGTGATGTACACCTGTAATCCCAGCACTAGAAAGTCTGAGGCAGGAGAACTGCCATGAGTCCAAGGATAGCTTGGACTATATATAGTACATTCAGGACCAGCCTGGCTACAGAGCAAGACCCTGTCTCAAAAAAAGAATTTGGTATTGATTCAAGTGTTTATAAGCTGGCTTTCTTTTCTTTTTATAAATTCTAAGTAGGTGCTCAGATTCTCTACTCCTCTGGGTACTTATATGATTTTCAAGGTAGATGGTGACTCCAGTCCAGGTTCGCTGTCCGCTCGTGTTTAGCTGGTACTATTTTAGCATTAGAGAGCACCCCACTTCAGGTTGGTCCCACATTGGCGTCTTGTGACCTCTACAACTTGAGGGAAATGTCTATTCAGGTCCTTTGCCTAGTGTTAATTGAGTTGTGGTTCCATTTATTCCATTTATTCATTGTTTTCATCATTGAGCTAAATGAGTTCCTTATGTAAGTATGTAGGGTATTAACACCTCAGCAAATAAATGGTTCACACATAATTTAACTCATTTTCTGTGCTGCATTTTCATTTGTTGTTTTTGTTTTCCAAGGTAAAAACCTTAGTTTGATTTAATTTCATGGGCTTATTTTTTCCTTTATTTCTTTGGTTTTGGTGTTAAGTTGTATTCAAGAAATTATTGTGAAGTTCAATGTCCAAAAGCTTTCTACATTTTTATCTAAGAGTTTTCTGGTTTCACATGTTATGGCTAAATATTTAATCCATTTTGAGTTAATTTTTTTGTCTATGATGTAAGTGTTGAGTCCTGTTTCATGTCTTGTCTGCACTTATCCAGTTTTTCCAGCATACTTTATGGAAGGCACCTGTTATTTTGCTCACCGTGTATTTTTATAATTTTCTATGCAATTACATAACTGTCCGCTGTGGGTTTGTTTCTGCACTCTGTTCTGTGACATTGGTCTTTACATCTATCTTTACAATACAGTTTCTTACAGTACCTTGCAGTCAGGAACTACAACGCCTCCCACTTTGTTCTTCTAATTCAAGGTGGTTTTGTGTTGATTTAGTGAGTCACGATCTTTTGTGGTTTCGTTGAATTTTAAGATTGTTCTTCCAAGTTTTTAAAAACAATCACTGGAACTTTGGTAGGGAATACATTAAGTATATAAATATGCAGTATGGACATTTTAACAGTATTGATTCTTTTAGTTTCTGAGTATAGAATATCTTTTCATTTATGTAAGACTTCAGCTTGTTTTCTCATATTCTTAATTATTTTCAGTGTTTGCTACTTTGGTTAAATGTACTTCTAAGTATTGTTTAATAATAGCATATGTTTATGGTGCATAATAGTTACATTTATCTGAGGACTTAGTACATTTATTTATCACATTATGGTCACTTTGACACCCTCTTGTGCAGCCACTCACCTGTCCTTTCTTCCTTAAAAAGTCTTTCTATCTCCACAACATCTGCTTCCATGTTTTTAAAACATCATCTTTCATTGATGTTGCTCTTTAAATTATCTTTATTTTGAATTTCTCCTTTAAAAAGGCATGTGATATTTAATCCTCTGTGTCTGGTTTATTTCACTTAGCATTATGGTCTGCAGACCCATCCATTCTCCTAAATATGACTCAATTTATATTTCTTTACAGCCAAGTAGTATCTCATTATGTACACATAGCACATTTTATTTTCCACTCCTCTGTTGATTCACATATATGCCACTTTCAACATCAAGCTATTAGGAGTTGTGTGGCTATAAATGTTGGTGTGCACATAACACTGTAACGTAATGACTTAAACTCTTTCAGGAAGATACCAAGGAGAGGTATAGCTCAGTCAAATGAAATTTATGTCTTTAGGTGTCTGAGGAATCTTTATCTTTATTTCTATAATGGTGATTACTAGTTTACAGTCCCACCAACAATGAAGAATGGTTTGCTTTTTCCCACAACCTTACCAGTATTTTTGGTTAGTAAATCCTTGATAATACCTGTTCTTACTGGAAATAAGATGAAATCTCAGTTGATTCGTGTTTCTCTAATGGCCAAAGATACAGAACATTTTTAAATGTATTTATTCACCACTTGGACTTCTTTTGAGTACTGTTGGTTCATTTCAATTGCCCATTTTTGGTTGAGTCATTTTGATGGCTATAATTCTTTGAGTTCTTTATGTATTCTGGATATTGGTATTCTGCCTCAGGAATAACTGGCAGGATTTTTTTTTTCACATTTTACACTGTCATTTCACCCTGTTGGTTGTATCCTTTCCCGTGTGGAAGCTTTTTGATGCAATTCCATATGTTGATTCTTGGCATTTCCTGAGCAGTAGGTGTTCTGTTCAGGAAGTCCTTGCCTTTGCCTCCATCTTTACATTTTTTACCAATTCTTTTTCTTGTGGCGGATTCAGTGTTTTTGTTTTTCTGTCTAGGTCTTTGATCCATTTTGATTTTCGTACAGTGTGAGAGACAAGCTTTTTGATTCATTCTTCTACACGTGGATGATCAGTTATCCCAGCACCCCTTGCTAAAAAGGCTCTCGTTTCTCCAGCATGTTTTTGGATCCTCTGTCAAGAAAAGATGACTGAAGGTGCTTGACATGGTTTCTGCATCCCCCATTGCTACAAGTCAGCATATCTGTATTTGTGCCACTCCATGCTAGTGTTTTTCTACAGTTTTGTAACATAACTGGAAATGTGTGAATATACGTAATCCCTCTTGCTTTGCTTGTGTTGCTAGGATGACTTTGACTGTTCTGTCTCTTGTGAATCATATAAATTTTGAAATTATTTTTCTAGTATTATGAAGAATGCTGCTTGTATGTTGATTCAAATTACATTAAGGCTTATGTTATTTGCTACAATGGTCATTTTGACAACATTGGCTCTGCCCCTAGAATATGGAACAGATTTTTCTGTTTTTTAATGTGCTCTTCAGTCTCTCTCTCTCTCTCTCTCTCTCTCTCTCTCTCTCTCTCTCTCTCTTTCTCCCTCTCTCCCTCCCTCCCTCCCTCCCTCTCTCTCTTCTTCTCTTCCTCTCCTTCTTTCCCTCCTTTCCCTCCTTTCTCTCTTTCTTTCTCTTTTCTCAGAGTACTAGAGTTTTCATTGTAGAGGTCTTTCAATTCTTGGCTAAGTTAATTCCTAGCTACCTAATGTATTTATGAAGAAGGTTGTTTTCTTGATTTCTTTCTTGGCACATTGATTGTTCTTGTACAAGAATGCTATTGATTTTTTTGTGTTGATTTGGGTCCTGCCATTTTGCTGAATTTATTAGTTCTAACCTTTGGTAGGGTTTCTGGAATCTTTTATGTAATGAGTAATGTCATCTGCAAAAATAATGGATACTTTGACTTCTTTCCTAGTTGAATCCCTCTTGTGTCTTTCTCTTGCCTCATTGCTCTGCCTAAATTTGTGAGTGCTATATTGGACAGTATGCTGACACCTTTGTCATGTTCCTAATTTTAGAGTGAACGCTTCCAGTTTTATTTATTTAGTGTGGTATTGGCAGTGGGTTTCTTGTAAGCTGTTTTTATTAATCTGAGGGAAGGCCCAGCACTACCAATTTTTGTCGGAGTTTTTATCATGAATGACTTGATTTTTGTCAAAGGCCTTTTCAGCATGTATTGAGATGATTGTATGATTTCTACCTTTCTGTTTAGGCTGGTAGATTATATTTACTGACTTACATGTATTGAACTTCTTTGCATCACTAGTATGAAGCCAGCTATGTCGCGATATATGATCTTTATAATGATTGTTGCATTTTGCTTGCGAGTATCTTATTAAAGGTTTTTGTTTTTGTTTTTTGAGACAGGGTCTCACTCTGTAGCTCAGGCTAGTCCTGAACTCACTCTGTAGTCCAGGCTAGGACCTACAGCAATCCTCCAGCCTCAGCCTCCCAAGTGCTAGGATTACAGGCGTGCGCCACCAGGCCCAGCTTTATGTGATGCTGGGGAATCAAACTCAAGGCCTCACTTTTGCTAGGCAAGTGCTTTAACTGCTCTGCCATTCCTCTAGCTCCTCACTGAGGGCTTTTGCATCTATATTTATAATAGAAATTGGCCTATAGTTTTGTTGTTGTTGTTGTGTCCTTATGAGGTATTGCTATTGGTATAACATTAGCTTCAAGAAATGAGTTTGGCAGCATTTCTTCCCTTTCAGTCTTATGGAAGAATTTGAGAAGTATTGGTATAAATTGTTTCCTGAACTTCTGGGAAAGTTCAGTGGTGAATCCATCAGGTCTTGAGCTTTTGTTTCTTGGTAGGGTTTTTATTACAATCACAAGTTCATTGCTAATTAATGATCTTGCTTATTTTTCATTAAATCATTTTTGTTCAATCTTGGTAATTTGTATATATCTAGGAATTTGTGCATGTCTTAGATTTTCCACTTTCTCACAATATAAGACTTTGAAATATTTTCTTATAATCCTCTGCATATTGATGGTGTGTGTTGTGATTTCACCTTTGTCATTTCTAATTCAGTCGTTATGAATCTTTTCTTACTTTGGTATGTCTGGCAAAAAAAGGTTTACCAATTTTGTTTATCCTTTTAAAGAAACAACTGATTTCATTGATTCTTTTTGTTTTTTTAGTCTCAAATTTATATCTGTCCTGATCTTTACAATTCTAGAATGTGGACTGCTCCTGTTTTCCTAGTTTCCTGTGATCCATCATTAGATATTTGGAATCATCCTATCTAACCCATATGGCACTACCACCATAGTCTTCCCTCTCGGTGCATTTACTGTTTCCCGCAGGCCTTAGGTACATCGTGCTGACATTTCATTTGATTCAGGAGTTTATATATTTATTTCTTGAGTTCTCCTGTGAACTGTTAACTATTCAAGAGTATATTATTTAATCTCCACGTGTTTATATAGCTTCTTTGGTTACTTTTGCTGCTAATTTCTAATTTGTTTCCCTATGATCCAATACCTTGAAAAGATTTTTTAAATTTATTTAGCATCTCTGTGGCCTAAGGTATGGCATATTTGAAAGGAAGTTCCAAGTGCTGCTGATAAAAATACGTATTATGTTGTTACTGTACAGAACACTGTAGAGCTATGGTATCAGTTAAGTCCCATTGTTCAATGGCTTGATTGAACTCTAATATTTCTTTGTTGATTTTTTAAAATCTGACTGACATTTTTGTAAGAGCAGGGTATTGAAATTTTGCACTATGATTGTATTGATATCAATCTTTTTCTTATTTATGTCTAGTATTTGTTTTGTGAAATTGGATGTGTTGGTTTTCAGTACTTGTATAGTTACACTTGCTATCTCTTAATGAATTGTTTCATTTACCACTATTACAGTGACCTTTTTTTTTCTTTTCCGATCAATTGTTGCATTCAGTCCTTTTTCTCTGAAAAATGGGATAAGTACTCCTGCTTCCCTTTGGTTTCTAGTTGCTTGGGTTATCATTTTTCTGTTCTTTTATTTTCTGTCTATATATTTTTTTCTTGTGGATGAGGTGTGTCTTTTGTAGTCAGCATATTCTTGGGTTCAGGCTGTAATCTAATTTTACAGTCTGTGTTGTGATTGGGGAGTTAAGACCATTTACACCACATTATTATTGGAAGGTTTACTGAATGCAGTCATTTCATTATTTTTTTCATTGCTGATTCCTTCATTTTTTCACCTTTCCTTTAAATCCTGTCCCAGGAAGACGTGTTATTTACATCATACAGATTGGTGACTTTGGCCTGGAGGGTCTCAGGCCAGGCTTCCCTGAATGCTTCATATATGGCTGGTTTCATGATTATAAGTGTCTGTAAGCTCTCTGTTGTGCAAAGTCTTTTTCTCTCATTTAATTATGAAAGGTAATAGTTACTGATACAGTAGGGTGTTGGCAGCTGTTTTCTTTGAGGGTTTTTGAAGACTTTGGTTCAAGTTTTTCTGGTTTTTTAAGGTTTGTGTTTTTAAAAATTTATTATTGTCATAGATTATCTTTGCAAGTTATTTGATGTTTTCCTCTAAGATCTTTTATTATTCTCCCTTTGCTGAATTTTTAGAATTTTGACTATATGTTATGAAGAAACTATTTTCTGGTTATGGTTATTTAGAGTTCTGTGTTCCTCATTTACAGAAATATTGAATTCTATCCCTAGATATTGAAAACGTTTTTGCTGTGATTTTGGAGAATAATTTTTTATACCTTTGTTGTTGTCTTCTAATATTTCCCTAACTCCTAAAAGTCTTAGTTTTGTCTTTAATCATAGCAACTGTGGGATCTAGTGCCTATGGTGTCTTTGTTATTAAGGTATCACTGAGTACATGGCACTAACTTGGTCTTCTAGTTCTGGCACTGTGTCACCACACTGGTTGTATCTGATGCCAGTATGCTTCTTTGTTTCTTCTGTGATGTCTCCAAATAGTCTAACCATTTGGCTTTTAACTTAATTTGCCTGGAACTTCCTCCAATCAGTGACACTGAGATCAAATTTTGGTGATTTAGGAGATTTGACGAAGCATCTTGTTGTCTTGTCATGTTTTTGTGCTCAGGGTTGAGACTAGTTAAGGCAGAAAAGTCTGTCACTGTGGTGGAGGTCTCTTTAGTTACTGTCCATTTCCCTATTATGTGAGGTTGGCTTTTATGTTTGGAGCTTCCTCAATTAACTGGTTCTGTCCCAGGGAGGCCACAGCTATCATTTATATCAGTATCTCCAGAAACAGTCCTGTGTGAGTCATGGAATTTAAAACTTGTCTCAACATTTCCATATTTTTAACATGACTCAGAAAGACAGCGATATAGAACTGACGACAAGTGGTCTGAGATGCAGATGGAGAAAGAACCGTAAAGGAAAAAGAGTGACTGGAGAGTGAGGGAGTGAGGAAAACCACGTGAAGGTCATAACTCATTAAAATGCTGATAGAAAGCTTGTGTCCGAGCCCATATGTGCAGCTTTTGGTAATACTGACATGCGCGAGAAAGATGCTGTCTACACTCACGTGATACTTAATTCTTATTCTCCATTTCACATACACAAACACTCGCTGTGTGTGTGTGCGCGTAGGCATGTTCCTGTGTGTTTTCATCACACCTGTATGTGATGAAGGGAAGGGGACGTTGCTTTACCTGGTTTATCAGACTCATCTCGAGGTCAGAGTAGATTTTAGTCTATACAATGTCATTAATTATCTAACAATAAGAAATTAAAGCTGAGTCTCCTTCGTAGGACAGAATCAGATATTCCAGATCTAATGTATATTCTGTATTTAGATGCAGTAAGGAAAAGGACTGGGTGTTTAGCTCAGTGGTAAAACTACTTAGCATGCATCAGGTCCTGGGTTTGATCTAGCAGTGCAAAAACAAAAGAAAACTAGGAAAGGTGGTAAGGAAAAAGCTTATCTGCTTGGGGGCTGGGTGCTCGCCTGTAATCCCAGCTATTCAAGAGGCTGAGGCAGTAGGTCCACAAGTTAAAGGCCAACCTAAGCAACCTAGGAATACTCTGTCTTAAGAATTTTTAAAGTTCTGGGGATGTAGCTCAGAGGTTCAGGGTTCAATTCGTAACAACATCACACACACACACACACACACACACACACACACACTCACACTCACAGCAAGAACAAAGCAGACCTGTGCATTCTCGGTGCTCTTCTCAGTACAGGATGATGTGACATTTACATGATGTGAATGAAGAAACAGAAATGTCACCTGCATCTTTGGCTCATAACCTTTGGACTTCATTTTGTTTACTAATTATGGGTCTTGCATATTGCATGTGCAGTAGTCTGACTTCAGTTCACAAAGTCGTCAAGCTTTGTTCATATTAAATGAGACTGTTTCCATTCTTTAGGTCGACATCAGAAGGCAGCACTGACACATATGCCAGCAGGTGAGGCAATTAGAACTTGCTGAAGCTGAGTGGGATGATGATTCACAATTTCTAGATGTCGTTGAGCAATCTCAGTCGATAAAGTAATGCCCTGAAAACCAAAATGCTAATAGAGTAATTAGTTTGTAATAAATTAGTCTCTGCCTTTTTAAATAAGTGTTTGTTGGAAATCTACCCTGAAGATATGAGTAATGATTAAGGAAAGTAATGTATAGTGCCTAAAATTGCCCAACTTGTGTTATATTAGAATGTTAGTTGGATAAACACTCTTACATTAAATGAAATTCAATAGATTCTGGCAGAGCTCATGAATCTAGATATTTATTAAATAAGAATAACTTCATGTTTATGACAGTTATGTTGTTTAGGGAAGGAATTATTTTTACCTAATACTTTCATTTTATTATTGATAAATAGCATCTCATCTCTTTTAATGTTCAGTTCTCACTACTCCTTAGCAGCTTTTGAACT
This sequence comes from Ctenodactylus gundi, assembly GCA_004027205.1. Lineage (NCBI taxonomy): Eukaryota > Metazoa > Chordata > Mammalia > Rodentia > Ctenodactylidae > Ctenodactylus > Ctenodactylus gundi. Next base: position 20,188 of record PVKB01004996.1, on the reverse strand, counting down.
AGATTTCTCTTTTTCATTATAAAGAAGAAAGTCTTGGATTTATCTCCTCAAATATTGACTTTCCTGTATTCTAAGTGTCTTGTGTCTAAATGGTTTCTAAATATTTATTTTTTAAACTTTTCTGTTACCAGTATTTCTTCAGGATTTTTCTGGCCAATGACATTGCTTTTAATAGCTTTTTTATTTGTTGTAATGTCATCTTAAGTGGCAGTGGTTTTCTCATGAGAATTCTGCCTACCCTGTGGAGGTCTCCTTAGGAAAGTTATGCCCCGCCCTCCCATAGTGGTAAGTATTTACAAGGACCATCACCTTGGAGATCAGGAATTCAAAGGAAGCCCAAACTAGTGTCCTCAGCTTGTGCTTGGCAACAGCATAGACGCCCCATCCTCTGTGATGGGTTCCATCTCAGCCCTAAGCCAATTGAAGCACTCAAGAGTTTCTGGGCTTCCAGTTCTTTCTCCATCCATCCTTCCAAAGCACTTCCCTGGCATCTCAGTGTCTATGGTAACAGCTCTAGCTCTTCTCCCTTCTCGGGTTGTCTAGCCTTTCCTAGATCCCAGGCTTAGAGTAGGACAGTAGCTCAGCTTTCTAGGATGTCCCACCTTCTAAGAAGCAGAAGGACAGATGGCTCACACCCCCTGGAGTCATTCAGGTTTGGGTCCAACTTACTTTTGTCACTGTCAATTTCCTCATCTTTGTCTTTTTTCTTTTTATTCTCATTAGAAACATCTCTTCATTCCTTCATATTTTAGTTAGTACTTTGTGCTATACCCCCACCACCATTTCTCTACTTATGAGGTAAAGGAATTACTCTGTAAGCCAGTCTCCTTACTTGTCTAACAAGTTTTAACTTATTTATCAATGTATGAAGACATTAGTTTGGAAACAGCCAGAATTTTAAAAACTGCACAAAATCCAGTGTCCTTTGCTGTGAGGTGACGAGGAACAAAGTGTTGGTCTTCTTGCTCTTCTCCCTGGCTGGGGGTTTGCACGCATACTCATATTTACACGGTATATGAGTGAATAAGAGTCCTATCTATTTGCACAGCCTATTATAGGAATCTTGGATTACACATTCATAGAGCTTATTGGTGTAATACGAATCATAAAATGATCTGGCATTAATGTACCACTCAAGTATTTGCTTTAATGTATTCATTTGGATGCATTGTTTTCCCTTCTCATTTAGATCCAGATCAGAAAGCAGCAACCAATCCGAAACTAGCAAGTAAGTAAATTAGGAGGTACTTCCTCCATGCCTTGAATCTACTGCTAAAGATGAGCATGAGCAGATCGATGATCCTCAGCCAGCTCCAGGGATCCACAGTTAACAGAATAGCCACAGCTTGTTAGGTGCTGCACCTAAAAGCAACCTGTTAGTATCTGCCAATCTGGTGATTGGTATTTGTCTAAGTAATTCTCTTTTTCCTATTGAGTGTATGTTGGAAGCTTGTTCTTTGGAACCAAAAAAAGAAAAAAATGAACGATGAAAATTATAAGAGGCAAAGCCACAAACAGGATGCTCTCTCACTTTGTCCTGGAGTTTTCACAGGGGAAATTACTTCTTTTGGAGACTCTAATTACACAAATCAGTGTGTGAACTCATGAGCAACTGAGCAAGTGCCTGCTTCCCAAGTCACTTGGAAAGAACTTCCTGGGGAAAAAGTAACTTAAAGCAACAACATTTGTGCCTCCGCCATAGTCTGTCATTATTACAAAGTAGGTCACACCGGAAGATGGACATCTCTGCACGACGATGCGTAGCTGGTTCTGCACACCCAGCCGCTGCCAGTTCTCCCACATTCTGGTGACAGCTGCCTGGGGCTCAGTCCTCCGCTCCGCAGCCTTGCTTGCCTGCCTGCGGGTGGTGCTGCTCTCCCCAGTCCCTCCAGTCCAGAACTACTCCAGAGCACAGCCACGCCCACTGGGAAAACTTCTCAGACATTTATTATAGATGTTTTCCTCTTCTTTCTATAGAAGGACTGCTTTTCTTAATGTTTGTATTATCATGATCTTTTCCTTAATGTCGTTTGCTTGCTTGCTTGCTTGCTTGCTTTCTTTCTTTCTTTTTTTTGTTTCTTTTTCTTACATCTTTTCCTGTGACTGTGATGGCAAGAGTTGCCATTCTGCTGTCCCTCCTTCTGGGTTTTGCCTGTGGGGCCGAATCCCCACTGGTCGCAGCTGCTATCTTCACTCTTACATTAAATACATACTTAAGAGAATTTAAAATTGCCACCTGTTTTGTCCACTATTCATTCTTGAACCCACATATTTCTCATTGCTGGTGCAGTTTCCTTGTTCCTAAACAAGAACCCATTTTAAAGTCTGTGTGATACAAGCATTTTGTGTTAAATGCCTGGTCATTATTTTTGTCACATTCACTTTTGAATGACAGGGTAGGTGGTTACAGACTCCTAGGTGAGTGGCACATCCCTAGGACCCATACAGTATCCTGCTGTTGTAACGTTCCCCTTATGGTCAAGGATTGGACTCCACTTGTTAGTCTGATTACATTATATATCCCTTTCCAGTTACTTTTTTAGGTGGCTTGTACATTTTCCTCTTTCTCTCAGTGGCCTATCTAATTAGCAGATGTTTTGATACAGCTTTTAAGAATGTTATTTAGCTCTGGAGGTGATACACTTGCTAGACATCGGGATTCAGGGCATTAATTCTGTGTCGAGTTACATGATTTTCTGTTCAAGTTTTGACTTTCCTCATTCTTCCTTATCTTCGTCTGAAATGACAGTGCTGAGGAGACTCTTCTCGTGTTGCCTCCATCTTTCTTACCTGGGCTGGTCATGAACATGCTCTTCTACCTATCTCCCTGGCACTGTTGGATTTCCACATACCGAGTTCCTAACCACCCACATATTTCACAGCTATCATTTTCCTCTTAAGCCTGCCTCTGCCTCGATCTCTGTGGAGATGTTAAACATTTCTGTTTAAAGGCTCTTCTGTCTCTGGTGAGGATGATGTGTGAAGATTTGCTTACTGTGTCTGGGGACAGGCACAGAACAGTAGCTTATATTTCTGATCCTCAGAGCATCCTCAGAGCAGTGATTGTCTTTAAGGGAGTTTGCAGGCCCTGAGATGCAGGGAGGATGCTGGGAGAATAATGACATCTCAGGTGAGCTTCTCATTAGTGTGAATGTTAGAATAATTTCTGCACTTGCTGGTTCAAATTTGTCAGTGATGGCACTGAGCCATGAAGTCCCCACCCTGTCACATGGAGCAGGCCTGGATCCCCTTTCCCCCACTGAAGTTTTCCTGTAGATCCTCTCTGTCCCTTTTCTCTTAAGTAACAGTTTTAATTTACAACATGTAGCAACTTAAGTATCTATGAATCAACAGCTCATTGCATCCTGAAGGCCAGTTCTAGAAAGTTAAGAGTCAAATTTGTATTCTGTGCTTAGAAGTCAGAAGAAAGAAAAAAAAAGCCATCCACTATTTTCAGACTTTTCTCCACTGAAGAATTTAAATTATTGTGGTGTTGGGTAAAAGGCAATAGTATGGATTGGCACATACTAAGTACTGGAAGAGTTGATTTTTGGATAAAATAGCCTGTTCTTCGCGCTCACGGTGGGTGGGTTTCTGAGTGTTAACTTCTTGAGGCTGTTTCTGTTTTATTTAGGTCCACATCAGAGGATAGTACTCAAGCAAATACTAGCAGGTAAGCCACCTCGGAAGTATTTCATGTAAAAATGTTGGAAAACAACAAAGAAAAAGTTGACAATTCAGAAATAATTGCTTAATATTTTGGGGGGAGCCAAAATTACTATAGCACTGCAACAAAGTACCATTGACTTTCCACACTTTCAGGCTGGAGGAATGATTCCTCAGCACCACAATAAGCTGGGCGTGATGGCACACACTTGTAATCTCAGCACTCAGGAGGCTGAGGCAGGATCGCCAGGAGTTCAAAGCCAGCCTGGGCTCCACAGTGAGTTCAGAACCAGCCTGGGCTACAGAGTGAGACCCTGTGTCAAAAAAAAAAAAAAAAAAAATCCATTCTGGAAACAACTCTTAATTAACAAACCCAATCTTTACATTTTTATCGATTGCTCACACTTAGGGTGTTTAGGAGGGAATACTTGTGTACTCTAATAAGGGAAAACATATTTATGATTAGTTTGCAAAACTAACTCATAAACTGAACATAGTGCTTCTCCTGTGCTGGATTTCACAAAGGAGACTGACACCTCTCTGCTTGGTTTGTATTTATGCCCATAAATTCAGTATCAGAAACTAAGCAATCACCCCCCGCCCCCGAGAGAAATTTACTTAAAAGACAGAACCATAAACACACTAAAATCTACTTGCTCCACAAATCCTTAGCATCCTACAGCTGTGTTAACAAGTTCTCTAATTCTTTTTAAGTTTTTGGTTTTCTGTGCTCCTCAGTGAAGGCTTCAGGATCTTCTGAATTTATCCAATATTTTCTGGTCTATTTGTTTCCTTTCTCCCTAATGGAGTTTTCACTATATTTTACTGTTATGGGCATAATGCCTAGTATATATTCTTGTATTTCTGGGTTTTTTCACATGTATAATTTATCATTTTCAATATTTTTGGAAAGACAGTAGGAGAAGTTGGTTGAGCCAACTCTGTTAATAAAAATAAACAAACAGGACCCATATAGTAAAAAGCAGAAATCTAATAGGTGTATATATAAATATAATTTTATAATTCTAGATATACAAATGTTATGGTTTGGGGAGAAATGACTATAGTAAATATGGACTGTTTCTTGCTCAGAATAATAGCAAATGTACTATAAATTTTTAAGATATTAGTGGATTTGGGGAGGAGACAGGATACAATGTGCCACTGTTATCACTTAATTCTCTATTTACTATCGATATATAGTCTCTGTGATTGTCACTTCATCTGCTATTAGTTAACCTGGAAATTAGAAATAAGCAGTTGGTAGTTATGCAATGGAAAAGAGGTCCAAGAGTTTTACTTGTGATAATAATTTATTAAAAAAATATAGCAGTTTGGCAGATAATTTCTATCACAACCTTGAAAGAAGAAAAATTTCCAGAAATCTAAATACACCATAACTGTGATTGATGGTAAGATGTCATCTAAACGTGTTATCTCCTTATATACTTAGATCAGAATCACAAGGAAGCAGCCAAACACACAGTAGTAGGTAAGTGTGTCAGGGGATGCTTTAGGAAATAAATACAGTTTTATCAATCTTATTTATAATTTTATCTTTACATTTTCAATATTTTTAAATTTACATATTGCATCCCTTTCCCCTTCTCCCCTTTCACCTGCCTTTTTCCCTTTCCACAAAGTCCATCTTCTTACATTCTTCTGTATCTCTTACATTTGCTCAATGGTTTTCTCAGATTAGAGAAACCATACAATCTTTTAAGTTTCTGGGCCTGGTTCATTTCACTAACCATAATAGTCTCAAGATGCATCTATTTTTCTGCAAATTACCCAAATTTGACATTTTTAATGGCAGAGTAATACTCCATTGTACATATTTACAACTTTTTATCCAGTCATCTGTATTCGGGTATATTGCCTTCTTCCAATATTTGGATATTATAAATTATGCTCTTATAAACATGGGCATGCATGCATCACTACAGCATGATGATTTTTTAACTCTTTTGGAAAGATATCCAGAAGAGGTATGAATGGGTCAAAGGGTATGTCAATGTTCAGTTTTCTGAGGAATGTCCAGAGTGCTTTCCGTAGTGGTTGTACCAGTGTATAGTCTCACCAGCAATGCGGAAGGGTTCCTTTTTCCCCACAGCCTTGCCAGCATTTTGTTTTAATAACAGCCATTCTTACTAGCATTGGATGGAACTTCAGTGTTAGTTTGATTTGCATTTCTCTGATGGCTAAAGATGCTGAACTTTTTTTCATGTATTTATTGGCCATTTGGACTTCTTCTGAGAACTGTTTATTCATTTCAGATTCCCTCTTTTTGGCCTGGATTGTTTATTTTGGAGGGCCTAACTTTTTTCAGTTCTTTGCATATGCTTGATAATACTCCTATGTCAGATGTTTTTTTCCCATTGTGTGGGTGCTGTCTTCATACTTGTTTCTTTGCTGTGCAGAAGCCTTTTAATTTTATATAATCCCATTTGTTGATTCTTGTTATCTCTTGTGCTTTGGGTGTTTGAGAAAAATTCTTGCCTATGCCTATGTCTTGAAGGGGTTTGCCTACTTTTTCATACAAGTTCACTATTTCCATTTTAATGTCTGTCTTTGATTTGTTTTGGTTTGGTTTTTTTGCATGGTGAAAGTTGTAGGTATAGTGTCATTATTCCACATGTGGTTAACCAATTTTGCCAGCACCATGTGTTAAAAAGGCCATCTTTACTCCAATGTGTGTTTTTGGCCCCTCTGTTGAAGAGCGGATGGCTAAAGGTACTCAGGGATATTTCTGTATCCTCATTTCTATTCCATTGATGCACCTGTCTTGTTTTTGTGTCAGTACCATGTCATTTTTATCACTGATGCTATATAATATAATTTGATATCTGGTATTGTAATGCCTCCTGCTTTTGTTTTGTTGCTTAGGATTTTTTTTTAGAGGGGGGGACGCTATTCTGGGCCTCTTGTGGTTCCATATAAATTTCGGATTATTTTTTCTGGTTCGTGTGAAAATGCTGTTGGTATCTTGACTGGGATTGCATTGAATGTAAATCAGTTTAACTAGTATGGCAACTTTGACAATGTTGGTTCTGACTATCCAAGAACAGGGGATGTCTTTCCATTTTCTAAAATTCTCTTGGATTTCTTTTTTAAGAGTACTATAGTTTTCAGTATAGAGGTCCCTCACTTGCTTCATAAGGTTGATTCCTAAGTATTTAATTTTCTTTGAGGTGACCGTGATTGAGATTGTTTTTCTGATGGAGTTGTGGAGTCCTTATGTAAATGATCATGCAAATAAGGATATTCTGACTTTTTCCTTTCCTATGCATATTCCCTTAATTCCATTCACTTGCCTGACTGCTCTGGCCAAAATTTTTCCCCACCCCTCTGGCTAATTTTTTGAGCACTATGTTAAATTGAAGTGGTGAGAGTGAACACCTTTGTCTTGTCCCTAATTTGAGGGGAAATGTTTCAGTTTTTACCTATTTAAGATAGTGTTGGCTGTATGACTGTCACAAATTGATTTTATCAACTTGAAGTAGGGTCCTCCTATATCTATTTTCATCAGAGGTTTGATCAAGAAGGGATATTTTCTAAAAGGCTTTTTCTGCATCTATTGAGATGTTCGTATGATTTTTGTTCTTGTATATGTTAATGTGGTGTATTGCATTAATTGATTTGCATATGTTGAACTAGCCTTGCATCTCTGGGATGAAATCAACTTGGTTATGGTATATGATCTTTTTAATCATTTGTTGCATTCTATGTATCTTATTGAGAATTTTTGCATTCATATTCATTGAGGAAAGTGGCCTGTAGTTTTCTTTCTTTGTTGGGTCTTTATAAGGTTTGGGGATGAAGATGCTACCTGCTTCCAAGAGGATTTGAGCAGTATTCCCTCTCTTTTAATTGCATGGAAAAGTTTAAGGAGCATTGGTGCTCTTTCCTAAAGTTCTAATAAAATTTTGAAGTGAATTCATGAGGTCCTGGGCTTTTCTTTGTTTGTAGACCCTTTATTACTACCTCAATATTGTCCCTGGTTATTGCTCTGTTCAGGGTTTCTATATCTTCTTGGCTCAATCTTGGAATATCATGTGTCAAGGAATTTATTCATTTCTTGAGTTCATGAATTTATTGGAATATAGTTTTTCAAAGTAGTTTCTTATAACTCTTGATTTCAACAGTGTCTTTTGATTTCACCTTTTTCACTTCTGATTTCATTGATGTGAATTTTTTCTTTCCTTCTTTTGGTGAGTTTGGTGGCTAGAGGTTTATCAATCTTATCTATCCTTTTGAAGAACCAACTCTTTGATTTATTGGTCTTTTGTACTTTTTTTAGTTTCAATTTCATTGATGTTTGCTTTGCTTCTTATAATTTCCTTCTTTCTACTACCTTTGGATTTGTCTTATTCTTAGTTTTCTAGGACTTTGAGCTGCATCATTAGATCAGTTAATTTGAGATTGCTGTTTTTTTCATACGTGCACTCATAGCTATAAATTTCCTTCTTAGTACTACTTTCTTTGTGTCCTGCAGATTATGGTATTATGTGCTTCCATTTTCATTTGACTTTAGGTGGTTCTTGGTTTCTTTCTTGTTTTTTTTTCCCCTGTGGCTCATTGCTTGCTCAATAATATGTTATTAAATCTCCACGTATTTGAATAGCTTTTGTAGTTACTTTTGCTACTGATTTCTAGTTTTATTCCACTATGATCTATGCAGTATGCAGGGAATGATTTCAGTTCTTTTGTATTTATTTAAGCATACTTTATGTCCATGGGTATGGTCTATTTTTGAAAAAATTCCATGTGCTGATGAGAAAAAGGTATATTCTGTTGATGTTGAATAGAAGCGTTTGTAAATATCTATTTCATCCATTTGCTCTAAGGTGTGATTTGGCTCTGCTATTTCTTTGTTGATATTTTGCCCAGTTGATCTGTCTATTTATGAGAGTGGGGTATTGAAGTCTCTAGTATGATTGTATTGGGGCCTCTTTGGTCCATAGTGTCCAGTGGTTTCTGATGCATATAACTACCTTGAGTACATATATATGTTTATAATTGTGAGCTCCTCCTGTTGGATTATTCCTTTTACCAGTGTATAATGACCATATCTGTCGCTTCTGATATGTTTTTAAGTCAGCATGTTTGAGAATATAGCTATTCTTGCTTATTTCTGAGCTCCAATAGTAGGTAGTATTAGTTCCCAGCCTTTTATCTTCAGTCTGTGTGCTTCTTTGTGAGTAGAATGTGTCGCTTACAAAAACAACTGGTTAGGTTTTTGTTTCTTGATCCATTCTGTCAGTCTTTGTCTTTTGATTGGTGAATTAAGACCATTAGCATTGATAGTAAATATTGTAAGATTTGTACTGAATCCTGTCATTGTCCCATTTGTCTAGTGTTAGTTCCTTGCTATTTTTGTTATACTTTCTCTTTGGATGTTTCTTTTCCTCCCTGTTGCTTGGTGATTATTGTCTCTGTGTCTGTCTCTGAGATTCCTTCCAATATTTTCTGCAATACTTGCCTGATGGTCACAAATTTTTTTAGAGTTTCTTGACCATAAAAAAAAAAAATTTTACTTCACCTTCAATTTTCAGGGATAATTTTGCTGGATACAAGCTGTGTTGACACTTGCTTTCTTTTACAACTTGAAAGATTTTGCTGCAGACTCTTCTTTCCTTTAAAGTTTTCATTGAGAAATCTGTGGTAATTCAAATGGGTTTGCCTTGATAAAATAATGTCTATTTTTTGCTTGCTATTTTTAATATTTTGTCCTTATGTTGTATTTTTGAGGTTGTGATTATGATATGTTGTGGTGACTTTCTTTGATAGTTGAGGTTATTTGGTGTTCTATAGCTTCTTGTACATGAATGTTAATTTCTTTTCCTAGTTCAGGAAATTTTCTTGCATGATTTCAGTGAACAAATTCTTTAAACCTCTGGTGCTGTCTTCTGCTCTTTCTTCCACACCCATAATCCTGGGGTTGGTTCTCTTTGAATTATCCGTCAGCTACTTTGAATGTTTCTAATTTTGGAGTCCTACCTAATTATGGCATTTGTTTCCTTGGCCTTGTTTTCAAGATCTGAAATTCTATCCTCACAGTATTCAAGCCAACTTCCCCTGATTTCAAATAACTTTTCATAACCCAAATTTCACCTAGATTTCCTTTCAGATTTTCTCTTCTCTATCAAAATGTTCCTTCCTACTTGCATTTTCTTATTTACCTCAGCCAGTTTTTTATTTGTGTTTTCGATATGCTCAGTAAGTTTTTTATTCATTAGGACCTCTATCTATTTATTAAGTTCCTCTTTAAGCCTGCTAATCATTGCTAACATTTATTTAAGAATATCTTGATTGAACTAGTTGTTCATAGAAACCAACTCATCTATTTGCTTTCTGACTTCCTTCCCTATTAGTTCCTCTATTTCAGGGCCTATGACATTAGTTTCTGGGGTCTCAGGCATTCTGCATGTGTCCCATTGCCTGGTCTTCCCATGTTTCTGTTGTTGAGAGACTTCACTTTAAAGGGGCTAGCCAAGAGATTTGAACATGTGTGAGGGTGTGTGGAGTGAACTGAAAGTCCTCTCAGTTCTGTGCTGGAAGTGGGCAGTGAGCAGGGACCTAACAGTCTGGTGGCCTCTGAGATGTCTCGTTCAAACACACAGCCCCTCAGCAAAGCTCTCCTGCCTGTTCTGGCTTCCCTTCCCCAGAGCAGGGCTCTCTACCCTCTATGGTTCTCCGACAACCACCTGAGCTAATCCAGAGATTGGCAGCCTTTCTCTCCTCTCCACAATTCTTTCTTACACCATTTTCTTCCTGGGCATGGTTTAAGAGTATCCATAAAAAAAACATGATGTGGTCCATATGTAGATTCTTTTAAACAGTTAGACGCAGGCCCTTTTTTGTGTAAAATGGCCACCGCCTACCCCACTGCCAGTTATTAGTGCTGAGCACTGCTTTGCCCTAGCTGGTCCAGGGGGGCTTTTCTGGAGAAAGCCTGCAGTGTGTTTGCAGTTTGAACTTCCCGCAGGCTCCCTTCTGGATCCTGGGGCTATCAGCTGATGTCACTTCCCAGTTCTCCCAGATGTGCTCTAACCTCAGTATGAGGTTTCTGGCTCTGGGCTTTTCTCTGCCTGTAAATGTTGGCAGCATACAGCCACTCACATTCAGCCTAGGATGGCTTCCTGGGGTGCTGTTCTGCTTCTGATGTCTCTGCATGTTCTAACCTTCCTTGGCCTCCTTTCATTTGCTGGGACACTAAGTTGGAACAGGCAGTCTTTCACAATTTGAAATTAAAGTGAAATTTGTTAACCACAGTTAACTCTTGGCTGGTGGCTGGGTGGATGAACTGGTGAAGAACTGCACCAATAAGTTACCTCTCAGTCTTTTCTAATCTTCTTATTAGTGGATAAATCAATAATCTAATTCAGGTTAGTAATGTTCTCTTAAGTTTATTGAGAAATTGTTCTTATTTTTTAGAATGGAGTTAGAGTTGAACTTACTAAGACCTATAATTTAGTTAATAAAACAAATTTTTATTATCAGGGCAGTTTTATCTGACAGACATTATAAACATAGTTGTTTATGGTTTATGTGTTTGCAAGAGCCAAAAAAACCCGAACTTAAAATTTAAAAACTCCCAAAACCATTGTCACCAAGCAAGATATGAAAAACTGAAATTAATGTGTCTGATTTTCTAAAAATGTAAAAATGTTAACTTTTCTCATTTCCATACACTGCTGACTGAAAAATATAGTTCCCTGAAATTATAGAAAAGATAATGTAAATAAGTTGCTCAAGGCAACTTTCAAAACATTTAAAACAATTGTGGACGCTCTTTCCAGAATCCTATTTTTGACAACACGAATCCCTTACTTTGCAAACCCTGTCTGTATGTATTGCCTCACAGTGGAATTTGCCCTCAGTGTCGGAAGCATGTGTGTTTTTGTTCTCTTCCACAGCCACTAGTCGTCTCTACAGAAGGCAGCAGATACCAAGGACAGTCTCACTGAGAAAGGAGGATACCACCACCTTCCCTCTCCTGATCACTGCTAAAAGAATCAATAAACTGAGTGTGGACAAGCTAGTAGGCCAGTGTGGCTGTTTTTGTTTTTCCTTACTTGCCCCGGGAGGCTGTAGTTCTGCCTGCTGTCTCAGGGAAGTCTCTGAACTTGGACATTTTAGTAGCACTGGAATTGTTAAATTTTGTGCCTCTGAGAGATGGACTAAATGCATTTTGCATAAAGAGATGGACGTGGGCCTTTTGGAAGCAGGGGCACAATGTTACAGTTTGTACTTGAAATGTCCCACAGATCACATTCAAGGGTTGGGTGTGGGCAGAGGGAGTGGGTCATCCACCTCTCCCTGTGCTTCTCCTTTCTTTTCTTTCTGGCCACCACATGGTGAGCACATTTCCTCTGCCACATCATTCTGCCATGTGTTTCTACTTTGGAACCAGGCAACCATGGGCAGAGGCCACAGATACTATGAACCCAAACAAACCTCTCCTCCTGTACAGTGCAGTTAGCTGGAATAAATGTCCCAATAGGGAAAAGTTGACTAATACTCTACCTCAAAAAATAAAGATTTCAAACAACTAAATATAATCACCCAGGAAACCAGGAAAACTTGAACAAACTGAGCTCAAAACGAACAGAAACTAGTAAGATTAGAGGAGGAAAAATGAAATACAATGAGGAAAACAACAATAAAAGAAACAATACTGATTTGGATTTGTGAAAAGATAAGCCAAATTGACACATCTCTAGTTAAACTTGGGAAAAGAAGAGAAAATTCAGGTAAAACCAGAAAAAGGATACATTACAACTCTCATCAAAGGATTATATATGACAACTATAACCTGTTATATGCTAACAAATTGCCTAACCTAGAAGAAATGATCCCTTCTTAGACATTTGTAACTTGCTAAAACTGATCATGACAAAGCAGAAAATCTGAAAAGGCTGCTATCTGATTAGGAAATAGGGTATGTAACAAATGTCTTCTGTCAAAAAGAGTCAGAGAACCTGATGACTTCATTGTTATATTTAGCCCTTCATTTACAGAAAAGTAGCTACCAATCAAACTATTCCCATAAAATTAAGACCGTGGAAACATTTCCGTGAACTCTGCCATTGGCTTTGTCCTTCGTTCTGTTCACGTGGTGCGTCACATCTGTTCGCTTGCATATACAGAACTCTCATCCTGACACCTCAATGGTAAATCTGAGACAAACGCATAAGACGAACAATATCCTGCTTCTAAAGTTGAAAGAGATTATAGGCCAGTATTCTTGATGACCATACTTGCAAAAATTCTCAATGATATAGTAGGAGCCTGAAAGTTCAGAGGATCACTCATCATTTTCAGATTTGCCATGAGAGTTCATATATGCAAAGGAATAACTGAAACACCACCTTAGCAAAATGAAGGACAAAGCATACAGTCATTTCATTAGTTACAGAAAAAACGTGTTGCAGAGTTCACTGTTCTTTTATGATAAAAGTTAACAAAATAGGCAAAAAAGGGAAGGATCTCAATACAACAAAAGCCATATGTAGAAGTCAATAGTTACTATCGTACATGATGGTGAAAAAAGGGAAGCTTTGCGCCTGAGTTTGGAACAGGACAAGAATGCTCATTCTCGCCTCCTCTGTTCAGCATAGAGTTACCAGTACTTGCCAAGGACGTAGGATAATCACACTGACCATGAGATAGCCAAAGGAAGTCAAGAGAGCAATCTCATTTACAATAGCTACCAAAATAAATGCATAGAAAGATATTCCATATTCATGAATTGCAAGAACCAATATTGTCAAAAAGTCCAGACTACTCAAAGCAAAATATAGATTCAGTGTCATCACTACCAAATTTTAATGTCATTTAAAAATAATTATGCATACTTATAAAACTAAAGAAAGCAAAGCAATGATGAATAAAAACACAAATGCAGGCATCATACTACTTAATTTCAAATAATAGGACGTATTCTCCCCAGTATTGTCCTAATTGCTCTTTACCAGATTTATGCATAGCATATTTCTATTCCACTGTTTTATCCAGAAACCTCCACAGTCTATTTTAAATTGCTAGTTACAAACTCTGTTTCTTTATACTCTACCCCCATTTTATATAGTGACATTATTAGTCTTTTTATATTGTATGTTATTAATGTAAATTGGTAATTATATTTTTGATCCACTTAAAATACTGTAAAATACTTAGAAATAATACTCTGGCCTCATGGGCATTTTAACTTTTTAAAGATACAATTCATAGATATTAATTATATATGTAAGATTTTGCTTCAATCACCATTTCTAATACTTTTTCTTTACATCACACCAAACTCTAACCATGAAGTAATACCTTTCCATTTCCCCTACCTGGAAAAATGTCATCTTAATTTTGATTTCTATGACTTTGTCTATTCTGGTTACCTCATTGAAGTACAAATATACAGTGTTGGCTATTTTATGCCTGGATTGTTTGGTTTTGCATACTATCTGTGAGATTTATCCATATTGTAACAAGTATGAGAACTCTATTCATTTTTGTGACTGAACAATATTTCATTCGTTTTAGTCCACTTGGGCTGTAGTAGCAAAGTATCATTGATTGGGTACTTTATAAACAAATTGCTTACAGTTCTGGGGGCTGGAAATTGTAAGGTAAAGGTACAGCAGATGCAGTGTCTGAAGCACTCGCCCCTTTGAACACGGCTCCTCCTGGGAGTATCTTCATGTGGTGAAGAGGCAAACCGGCTTCCTGTAGTCTCACAGAAAGGCAGCAATCCTACATGTGAGGTCAGAGGAGTCTGCATGACTTAATCAGCTCCTAACATCCCAACCTCCTATGTTGGGTGTTGTGTTTCAACTTATGGATTTTGTGGACTCTGATGCTCAGATCATAGCCCTGTCACATGTACATACCACATTTTGTTTCTCCGTCAGCTGACAGATATTGGGGTTGTGGCCACATAGTTACTGTTGGGAATTAAACTTCCAGAAACATGTACACTAGTGATCAAAAAGAAGCTGAATGTTTAAATATACAAATTACAATAAAAAACATTGTCATTACTTGCCTCTCAAAATATTCCCCCTCACTTTAAAGCCACATCCCACTGTTCTCGCTGTGGTGGGGTCAGTTCAGGACCTTCTCTTTGGGGAGCATCTTTACAAGGTGTGATACGAGTGTGGCGGCCCGCGGAGACGCGCACCTGCAACAGTATTCAGCTGTGTCCTCTCCATCTTATTCCTCCGGCCTGGCACCGAGAGAGTTCAGGCTTCTGCCCAAAGTCCAAATGACCATCAAGCTGAAAGTTTTGAATTGTTCAAGACATGAAGGCAGTCACTGCAGTGCAGCTAGGGACAGTCATGAAGGAGGACTTTCAGAACTGCTTACGCGAGACAGGGGCAAGGACAATGGTTACATGCTCAGGTGGGGGGGGGGGAGTCATAAGGGGCAGAGGATTAATGACAATGTGTCTTTTACTGTGATAATAGTTTTCACTCAATCATTTACCGTCTTTTTCAATCACACTTTGTCTTAGTTACTTTTTCATTACTGGGACAAAATACTCGACATCCACAACTTAAGGGAGGAAAGATTTATTTAGCTCACAAGTTCAGAAGGTCCACACAGTCCAGTCCATTCATGGCATCTGGCAAGGGAAGCACAAGGCAGTGGCTAGACAGCGGCTCACAGCACTGCACACAGAAACCAGATGGCAAGCAGGAGCCCTTGGCAGGAAGGGAGTTGATGCCCGGAGGTGCCAACAAGGCCAGAGCCTCCTGGGAAGAAGCGGTAGCAATGTTTCTTCTCCCCTAATTCAGGTCAGGCTGCCAGTTGGCCCCACCCCCAGGGCAGGCACCCCTCCCTCCCTTCCTGGCCCACAAGTCACTAACACACACCTGAAAGCTTGTCCTGAACACACACACACACACACACACACACACACCCATCTCAACAAGTCGGTGCAATCCCTCAAGGTCAAACCCGGAGCATCTGCTGCTTCCAGCTAGGCCCTACCACCCAACCATACACTGTTCCATAGTCATCTCACTACATCTAAATACATGAGGTCTTGGGGGGACACTTCTGGCCCAAACTACAGCACACCCATATGTACATGGGTGTGTCTGCTTTCAGTTTCTTTGGATTTATGCCTACAAGTGGGGAATGCCGATGTTGCATAATATTTTTTATGCTTTTTCTTTTGAGTTTTACATAGTGGCTGCAACATACCATGTGAAATCCCTGTTACCATGTCCAAAGGAGCCAATTTGTCCTCATCTCTTTCACGGTACTATTTTTTTTTTTTCTGTTTCAATGTTATAGTAGTCTATAATGGGTTTCTTAGTGGGTATTAAAGGCACCTCACTTCGGTTTTGATTTGCTGTTGCATAATGATGACAATGTTGAACATCTTTTTCTGTGGTCACTGGCTCTTTGTATTTCTTCTCTGAAGATATGTCTACTCAAATCTTGTCTTTCATTCACTATGTGAGTAAGGAACAAACCTAGGGCCACCCCTACACCAGGCCACTTCTGCCAAAGGAGTCCTGTGCCTGCAGCTCTGGGCCAAAACTAACCCCATGCCTGCTGGTCCTGGCCCGAGGATGAGTCTGGCCCAAGGTACTGTGCTGGCGACCATGTCCTTAGGGGCATCCTGTATGTCAGGTTACCCAGGCACACCCAGAGCATAGCGGGGAGTGGAGGAGCTGTGCAGAAGCTGCTGAGTGATCCTGCTGGTTACCAGGTCTCATTGGTGGGGCCCGGTCGCCACCTCTAGGCACATCTCCATGTTCTGCAGTGCCAAGCAGCTGAACTTGTCCACACCTGGTTCCACTGCTCACTTTCAAGCAGCGAGGTTGGGCACAGTCCTGAGATGGAACTGTGTCTCCTGCCGGGCACCAATGAAGTCAAGGACGCACTGTGCTGTGGAATGAGGGTTCCAGCAGCTTCTTGGAAGTCTGTGTCCAGCACAGCTAATGATCCTCATCTTAATGAACTCAAACTCATTGCTTCTGATTTTTTTCTGAACATACTTATGAATCACCTGCCATAACAGAATACCACAAACAGCAGAAATTAATTTTGTCCCAGTTCTGGGGTCAGGATGAGGGGGCAGCGAGTGGGTTCAGGTGAGGGCTCTTGCTGAACTGCAAACACCTGTCTTCTACATGGTGCACACACGCTGCGCTTGGGGGACAGCAGGGTCCAGCTCACTGCGTCCTTTCTCATAAGAGCATTAAGCCTGCAGGTGGCCCACTCTAGGACCACAGCTGCGCCTAACTGCCTCTCAAGGCCATCACCTAATACTGCCACATTCAGCGTTAGTGGTTCAACACAGGAATTTTGTGTGGACACATTTGGCTTAGAGCACATGCAAAGCTGTAATGCTGTGGTTGCCCAACAGTGAGGACATAGAGCTCCTGTACACGTAACTGTGAACTTCAAGGACCTTCAGTTCATGTGGGTTTATATACATCAATATTTATCACGTCAAAAAGTCAATGAATGCAAGAGTGTCTATAAAATCATTTAAAAAGAGGAAAGGACTTAGAATATGTGAAAATAACACACTTTAAAAACAAAATATTTTCAAATAAAATAAGATGGAAATGTAGCACTGCTTTACATTTTGTAAGTCTCCTTAATGCCTGCCAAAATAGAAGCCAGATTGTCATATTTGCTTCTGCTTTCAGTCATATGCTGCCTGTTCCGCTTAAAGTGTGTGAAGAAAGTTTAGCTTATATATTTGGGAAATGGAAGAGTATTCTGATAAACTTGTAATATAAGAAACATAAGAACCTTTTCTTTGGTTACTATACCAAACACTTGACAATGAAGCATCTAAAACATACCAGTGAGTTGTTTTTAATAACTACCTTAAAATTCATTGGTCTGTCTATATTCAGCTTTGATTTTATCCATGTATTTTTTAATGTATTGTCTTTGAATTTTAAGGTTTTATCTTAAATTGTGGAAGAATACAGAAAATAAAATTTTGGCTCACTATTTTAAATGTGTTCTCTGCATGTGACCAGCATACACGTCACCAGCATACACCAGCTTGTGTGGAAGCTGTGACGATGCACAGCCTGGGAGTCCCTGTAGCCGGGCTGCTCCCTGCTGGTCCTGTTCATCCTGCAGGTCCAGCTCCCGACCAGCCTCCAGCTCTGACATCTCCTGCTTAGGATGACAGAAGAGGCAGAGCAGAACAAACAGGTCATCCCAAGGCACGGGGTCCTCTTGCCGACACGGTCCCCCTCCTTTGGGAAGAAGGTCCTGGCCCTGTCTGTGGCTGCCACCTTCTAACACGTTTCTATACCCAGCAGTCGTGCCCTTCTGTTCTGGGCATGGGAGGCTGAACAAGGACACAGGTGGCCCCAGTGTCCACATGCAGTGCTCTGTCCAGGGCAAGTGACAGAACTCCACTCGGTCATGAACTCTGAAGCTCTACCTGAATCAGGTGACTTCTGGTCCATTCCAAGCCCAGCATCACAGAAAGACAAGGTTTAGTGGCTGATATCAGAGTCTAAGACACAGCAACTCTGCACACTGCATAGATCCTGCCTGGATCCCGATTTAAAAAAAAAAAAAAAAAAACTTGTCTAAAGACTTTAATTCCAATAGATGTTATAGCTTACTAGTCATAGAAGTCATCAAAATCATTGGAGGATGTGTTATGGTTTCTAGGATGTAGAGCTGCTTCTGTTTCGGAATTACTGTCATCAGATTCCCCCCAGAAGGCATGTGACATCAAAGTAGTCATTAATTTCTAATTGTTTTCATGCCTTGACAAAGGGCTTCCTTCACGTGATGAGAAGCTGGCTTCTGAGGCGACTCTGTGAGTTGCTTTTGTTCTGGCTGCAGAGCTGCCAATGTTCAAACCTAAAAAGTGCGCTGCGGATGCATGTGCCTTTTGAAATCTACCTCCAATTTGATTGGCATTTTCCTGAAGGGTAGACGTCTTCAGCAACTGGTAGGCTTTTGTTTCTGTGACAGGGACCTTGGTGGCTGTGCCTTCTTCTTTGCTGTCGTCTTCACAGCCACTTGAAATGTCTTGGTCCTTCACACGACGGCCGCTGAGCCTTCATGTGGGCTTGGTTTCCTTTGTCCCATGACTGTCATTCAGAGTCAAAGGCAAGCTGCGGGATGACTCGTCCTCTTCCTCACTCTGGATGGCCAGCCTGTCCCCACGCTCTTCTGGTAGGGATTCCTGCAACATAGCTGTTGCCTTGTCTTTGAGAGAAGGATCGCATCCCCTTGGGCCGGCCATGCACCGATCCCATCGTGCTCTTAGTACGCCTGAGTCTAGAGCTTGCTCCAATAGTTTCAGATGGTCACAGTCCATTCAGGGACGGCCGGCAGCAATTGAAGTACATGGCAGAGGCAGAGGTGGAGGCAGCTTCTCACGACATCACACATAGGCAGGCCAGTTGAGACTTGGATCCCAGTTTTTAAAATACAGCACTTAAAGACACTTGGGGGACTAGAGGAACAGCACAGTGGTTAGAGCGCTTGCCTCGGAAGCAGAAGGTCCTGGGTTTGATTCCCCAGCACTGCATAAAGCCAGGCAAGTGACACAAACTTATAGTCCCACCACTCAGGAGGCTGAAGCAGGAGGATTGTGATGAGTTCAAGGCCAGCCTGGGCAACCTAGTAAGTTCAGGACCAGCCTGGACTACAGAGTGAGATCCTGTCTCAAAAATAAATAAATAAATAAATAAATACACCACTGGGAAACACGTGAGGAAATTCAAATCCTGAGACAATTGAGGGCGTTAGATTAGGAAGTGATTGCTTCCGTCTCCGGACGTGGTGACGGCATTTTCCATATGGAGAAGCTGGTCTGTAGGGACGTCTGCCTAAGCGAACAGGGGAAGCCTGAGGCTATCTGTGAATCTGAACCCACTTTAAAGTAGCTCAGAAAATCCACTTATTTTATTGGTAAGGGGAGCGAGATGGATGGGAGCAGTCCGAGCGGCAGAAGACGCTTGAGCACTGCGGCCCTCCTGTTCTACTTATCATCAAGCCTTGCCTGTTAAACTCTGTTCACACCGTTTCATTCGTGCTCACTCCGTGTGTGGATCAATACGCGTACCACTTTGGCAGATGTGCACGTCCCGTGGTACTGTGACCCCAGCCTGGCCTCGCGGGGCACCCTTCTTTGTCCTGTGCTGATTTGTTCTTGAGTTTCTCTGTGGCACCTACTGTCCGGTACTAGGCTGTCTGCGCACACCTGCCCAAAGAGGCTACCGATTCCCTGAGGACGGAGCCCACCTCAGCCACGCGTAGGGACGGAGCGGCGGCCGGTGGCCTTCGTGCCGCCCACGGAGGAGCCCCCCAGCGGCATGTGTGCGCGCTCCTTTGGGAGGAGGGTACAGACCCTGTGGTTCCCTCTGCCATCTTCCTCTTCCTGCTGTGCCCCAACTTTGCTAAAACTTGGCTGAGATACTGGCTGGTCATCGACAGTCACAGAACACACACGTACGACAATTCACCTCGTAGCCACGGAGACACGGAACGTTCGGGAGGTCTCATTTCTCCTGTT
>PVKB01004995.1:0-115488 GCA_004027205.1 Ctenodactylus gundi | reverse complement strand
CCCACTTTCCAGCCCGCTCAGGGCTCACTTCCCCACCTGAAGGGACACCGCGGCGTCCCACCCCGGGTGCTGGGGCCCCTGGAATCCCTGGCTGTAGACCCAGGCTTCTTGTCCCTGTCCCAGGCCGTCCAGCCTGCGGGGGGTGGGGGAGGTGGGGGGGTGGGAAACGCGGCTGCGCCAACCACAATTAGCCCAGGGCAAGGACTCGCGCCTCCTGGCGCACCCGCTCTGTCCCCAAGCGCCGCCGCTCCCCGCTCCCTCCGGGCCGCGCGGCCTCGGGGTGCAGGACGGGGCGCGGCGCCCCTGGTCCCGACCTCGGCGCCCGCGGAGTCGGGCCGCACTCACGCGGATGACATAGCGCGAGGAATTCCTGTCGTCCAGGCTGACGGTGAGCGAGAAGAGCGCGGCCGCGCTGTACACGCCCTGCGCCTTGTACAGCAGCCGGTTGAGGTCCCAGCGCGCCGCCGCCCCCGGGCGCTCGGCCGCGCCGCCCAGGTCCCAGCCCCCGCAGTCCTCGATGACCTCGAGCATGGGCCGCGGGCCGAGCCGCTCGATCTCGCGCATGTCGAGGCACGAGCGGAAGAAGGCGCGCACCTTGCGCTGCGCCGCGCCGCCCGGGCCTCCCGCGGGCCGCGCCAGCAGCCGCCGCAGGCGCTCCTCGTTCTGCTCGCCGATGGCGGCTATGGTGCCGTAGGTGAGCTTGTCGTCGGGGATAGCGTGGCGCCGCAGCCAGCCGCCGCAGGCGAACGAGTAGAAGTCCTGGCACGGGTCGATGCTGGAGTCCAGATTGGCGGCGAGGAAGCGCGCTGCGCGGGCGAAAGCCTTGCGCTCCGGGCAGCCCTCGGGACAGGCGCCGCCGGCCGCGCCGGGGCCCAGGTACTTGAGCGCCAGCATGGCGGCCAGGATGGCACAGAGGCCGGCGGCGAACACCAGCCCCGAGAGCAGGCACACCTCTCGCCGGTTCCAGCGGGGCAGCCCGGCCCGACCCCCGGCGGTGCCGCGCCCCGCGCCCCGCGGAAAGCCGGGGGGCAGCGACGTGCCGCGCGCGCCCCCCGTGCCGCAGCGGCTCACGTACTTGACTTCCTGGAACTCGTCGTAGTGCGCCGTCATCGAATACGGGGCCTCCATGGCGGCCAGTCAGCCTCGGCCGAGGCGTGAGCCGGGCGGCGAGCTACAGGAGGCGCCGGGCCACCGGCCCTCTCGTGGGCGTCCGCATGTTCCCGGGCCGAGCGAAGCTGCGGGAAGAGCAGACGCGGGCTCAGAGAGGCGTGGCAGTCCAGAGTGGCCCGGGAGCATGGAGACGCCGGCCGCAGGCCCTCGGGGCCCGGCCCAGGCGTGGGCTGCCCTCGCTCAGCCCCCATCCCGGTGCAGGGGAAGAAGGAGGCCCAGAGCGGCCACCTCCTCCGGGGTGCACAGCGGCGTCTGTTGCCAGCCGCCCTCCCCCCGGCACACACGTGCCGCGGCAGGGTCGGAGCCCCGACGAAGCAGGCTAGCACTAGACGCGGGCCTGGCACTCCGGAGGCCGCCGGGACGGGAGTTCCCCTCCCGGTGGCTGCGCCGCCCCGGACCCGCTTGGGCCAAGCCCGACTGGGGGAGGGGGCTGAGCCGAGGCCGGAAAGGGGGTGCGGTCGTGAGCGCATCTGTGCGGACCCTGGAGCCGCCTTCAGTTCTCTGCACTGGACAGCGACATTGAGGCGCAACCAAATAACCAAACTTGGTCTTTGTGGGCTCCGCAAAACCACTCCTAGCCAGCCGGGTCTCTGGCCCAGCTACTCCGCGGCCCCGATGCCCGCCAGCCCCCTTCTAAGGCCGGGCCCCTCCATCCCAGGGTCGGCGAGCAGCCTTCTCCACCATCCCTAACCAAACGCCGGAGGGTCGTCTGTCCTCCGCCCCCCAAGTCCTCCCGACCACTCCCCGCTTCAACAGGTTCTCCCCGGAACCCAAACTTGGGCGAAGTTTCATCCTCCCCGTCACCCCGCGCTGAACGCGACAGCGGGGAGCCCCGCGCGCCCCGAGCTGGGCGCTTCCCGCCCCGCGTGGCGCGCCGTCGTCCGCGGAGCCCGGGAGTCGAGCCCGGGAGTCGCAGCCGCAGTCGCCGCGGAAGCCAGAGCCGAGCGGACGCAAACAAAGCCGGGAGGCTCGGCGCGGCGGCCACGGCGGCTGCGGAGGTGGCTGCGGTGGGGACCGCGGCGGCGCCGGACTCAAGCGCTACTTACCCGGCAGGTGCGCGTCCGGCTGGCCCAGGACAGAAGGAGGCGCCGAGCCGGGCCGGGCGGAAGCCGAGCCGAGCGGGTCGGGCGGCCGCTCCCGGAGCCCGCCGCCGCCCCCACTGCCGCCGCCGCGCGGAGCCGCCGCGCCGCCGCCGGCCCGAGGGAGGGAGCCCGCCGGCTGCTCCCCTCCCCCCGCGGCTACCTGTCAGCCGCGTGGCCGCGCGGAGGTGGGGACCGCGGCGGCAGGGGCAGGCTCCCGAGGGTCGTGCACCCGCCTCGGGCTCGGGGACTCCGGGAGCAGCTCTGTCCCCGGAGGAACGAGCGCGGCTGCTCTCCTGGGAGCGGGGTCCCCTCTGATGCCGAGCCGCCACTCAGCGGGGGGTGCGCGAGCGTCCCAGCCGAGCCCGCAGGACTGGAGCCAGCCCAGCTGGGCCCCGCAAGGGCTGCGGGGCGGCGCGCGCGCGGAGAGCCTGTGTCCCCTAGCACAGGGCCCGCGTGGATCAGCCTTCAAACCCGGCCTTCCTCGCCTACCTTCTTGTTTAACCCCTGCCCGTGATCAGCTGGCATCTGGGGTTCCTGTGTGCTCCCCTCAACCACCCGCAGTGGGCAGCGCTGCACGGAGAGGCTGAGGGTGGCTTCCCAACCCTGATTGGCCGCCGCACAACTGCCCAGGAAGTCCCTGGCCCAGGTAGGGGAAAAAGGTTGAGAGAGACCAGAGGCGTCCCTGCTGCTGAGGGAGGAAGAGGGCCTGCTGGCTGGCAGCCCCAGGCCTCGGGGGAGGCAGGTATAGGGACAAGCTGAGCGAGGTGGTTATATCCCCACCCCATCCCTTCTTTCGGTGGAATTTACTTTTTCCAAGCGGGACCTTCCTCCTTTCTGGCTCACCACTGTGCCTGTAAGGGCCAGGACCCCAAAGCATGCGGGGAACTGGGGCTTCTTGGATAAATGATGCTGTGTCTAGAGTCTCTGCTTTCTTAACCCCCCTCCTACGCATCTCTCTCTCTCTCTCTCTCTCTCTCTCTCTCTCTCTCTCTCTCTCGTGAGCCTGGCAAGGGACCCCACAAAGCACAGCACTCCCTGGCCTTGAGCCTCCAGCCTGCAGAGCTGGTTTAAGTGATGTTTGAAACTGACATGGAACCCCATCTGATGAAAACCGGACAAGATGAGGACTGCCACAACCAGCCCACCTTCCTGTCGCTCCCCACCCTTCCGCTGATCAGCCACCTACTGACCCCTGGCCCTGAGTGACCACCTGTGCCCCATCCTCTGTCTGTATCCCTGTGTCTCCACACCCCCGCTCTGGCTAGTCTACCATCGTCCCTGGCCACCTCAGGGTCCCCCTCTGCCCATACATCCTTCTCAAGTCTAATTAATTCTACTGAGGAGAGATGGAATTACGCAAAACATGGTGATTCCGTGAGGGGGAGGGGAGGGCAGGGCGGTGGCAGAGTGGCTCTTTGTGCTTTTAATCTGCATTTCCCCCTCAATGTTCCCTCTCCTGGAGGATAATTTTCCAGCCTTTTCAGGCCCTGATTGGTATCATTTCTCCAGCAATGACAGCTTTTATTTTCCCCGAAATGAATGCCATGAAATTTCCAAGAAATATAAAAATGGATATTGTCTCGGAGCCGAGTCTCCTCCGACAGCAAGGCACGGAGGCGAACACACTTCCCCGGGGATTTTCCTGCTCCAGGCACAGGAAGATGGGGGACTCAGCCCCTCAGTCCCTGTCCCTCCCTCCCTCCCATGTCAGCTCTTGGTGACGTCCAGGCCATCACGCTGTCCTGCTCTGTCACTTAGCTGCCATTGATCCCTTATCTGCCTCCCAACTCCCAGCCAGGCCACAAGCCTGCCCTGTCCCTCCTTCTGGGCACCCCTACTCCCCAGCCTGGTCCCAGCAACTAGGGCCAACTATAGCTGGCTTGGGATGGCGCTGTGACCACTCATCCTGGTCATTCCTACACAGCCTGCTCATAAAGAGGAGGCCAGCACTCACCTCTTCCTCTCTCCTCTTCCTTCTCAGAAAGGGAAACTGAGGCTATAGGTAATAGGGGAGTTCCAGAGGTCTGACCTCTGCTTCCTACCCCCACTCTGTTCCCCTCACTCTCTCTGAGGTTTTCAGAGCTCTTCCCCCAAAGACCAAGATGACCCCATGACTACCTAGCAAGAGAATGATAAGGCAGCAGCTTTATCCTGCCAAGCCCACCCAAGCCCAGGGTGATAAAGCTGGATATCCAGCGTGGGGTGCAGGGGTGGGCAGGGGCTAGTGCTGCCTGGGGAGAGGAGGTCCTTGCCGATGCAGGGGACAGAGAGGAGGCCTTTGGTTGCCAGCTTTCCTCCTCTTCTCTGATCAAAGGCAGGTCCTGCCACCTCCCTGGATGGGGCATCACTGGGTCTGGGTTCTGGGAAGGGAGTGCCCAGCAGCCCTGACTCCTGGCATCTTTGAAAATAGCAGTGCCCACACTAAGGTCTCCCATCTTTTGAGCATTTACAAAGTGAGATACTCCTTGCCTTACCCTGCAAGGGGGCTGCTAGCCAGCCTAGGACTTGGCCTCAGTCAGTCCTGTCTCTGCTCCACTCTGGCCTGCACAGGCAGGGCACAGAACCCCAGTTCCTCACAACATGTCAGAGCAGGAGTCAGCTCAGGGGTATGCCCCAGACTTTACCATGTTCAGCCCAGCCCCCTGGTTGTTTCACAGTTCTGTGGTGACTTCTGGGACATAACCAGCTTCCTGCCCTCTGCCTGGCCTCCACAGGCTCATCTATCCATTATTCACAGCACAAAATAGATTTTTAATTTGAGAAATGAAATGACTTTCCCAAGTGGCCATCATGGCAGGGAGGGCGGAAGAGGGCTGGAGCCACAGGGCAGCCACACAGTGCTGGCTCAGATTCCTCTTGGAAAGGTGGGTGCCCGTGCAGGTGTTGGGGGGCTCACAGGCACATGCTCCCACCACCCAGCCCTGTGCCTCCACTCATTGGTTGCAATGACCGTTTGGGGTAAGAGAATGCCTACCAGTCCCGCCTGGGCCCCAGTGGCCCCACCTGGGGGATGGGTGGCTGTCCACAGTCCACTTGCTTTTAAGAGTCCTGCACCTTGAACTTAACTAACTTCCCCCTAACTTCCTGGCCTTCCCTGTCTGGCTGCCTGGCTCCAGGGTTTGTCCCATCCATTAGTCACAACACAGAATAGATTTTTTAAAAATATTTTATTTCTCTGAGCCTGGATGCATAGCTAAGCTAGGAAGCATGAATCCCCAAGGTTTGATTACCTAGCACTGCATAACAGCTGGGCATGGGGCACACACCTGTAATCCCAGCACTCAGGAGGCTGAGGCAGGAGGATTGCCATGAGTCCAAGGCCAGCCTGGGCTAAATAGTGAGTTCAGGACCAGCCTGGACTACAGAGCATGACCCTGTCTCATTCAAAAAAAAAAAAAAAAAAAAAAGTCTCACTGTGTTGTGTGTACAAACTAGTCTCAAGCTCTGGGGCTCATGTGATCCTCTTGCCTCAACCTCCCAATTAGCCAGGACTGCAGTTGTAATGTAACATTGTGCTTGGCTAAAAAGTGAATTTTTAATTTGAGAACTGAGATGACTTTCCCAAGTGGCTGAGGTGGCAGAGAGGGACAGAAGAAAGTCAAGTTTCCTCCACTTTGTCCAGACCTCCAGTTGCGTCTGCTAGGTCCTAACCCCTCACTGTGGCCCCCAGCTAGATGGTGTCCCTGCCTCCCCACGGGCCTTAGCCCTCTGAGTCCCCACACTCCTGCCTGAGCCCACTCACCTTAATATGGCCAGTGGGGCAGTGGCCGCTGCTCTGTCCTTCTGCGCCTTCTTGGTCTGAGTCTCCCTATCCCCTTCTGCCCTCTTCCCTCTGTAAGTCTGATCTAATGTCATTTACCAGAATACAGTTGACTCTCACACCTCGGGGTCTTAGCACTTGCTGTTCTGGCTGCCAGGAACAGGCTGCCAGGAACACCCTTCCTCCATCACCTCTTCTATTGGCTAGTAGCCAGCCAGCCCTCTGAGCCGCTAGGGAGTGGCATGGTCAGCCACTGCCTCTGTGGGCTGGGATTTGCTGTCCCTGAACCTCCATTACACTGGACGCAAAGGCCCCAGATCTTCCAGCAACTGTATAGACCACAGGCCCTTTGAGAACTCAGCACAGAGCACCCGGCAGGAGACAACGGTGATCAGTGCATGGAGACCTCTGTGAGATGTGGCCCTGGTGTCAGGCGTTATTCCAGGTATAGTGCCCACCTTCCAACTGGCACAGGTCAGGCCTAAGTATGCCACTTTGCTGCGAGTCCATCAGCCCACAAGAGGAGGCCTGCCCCTCCGCTGCCCTGTGCCACTTTGATTCCAAGTCTCACCATGCACATGCTTCTCTCGGTGGCTGCCCCCTATCCTCCAGATCTAAGAAGTACGTTAGATAGATGTGGTGGTGAATACCCGCAATCCTAGCATTCGGGAGGCTGAGGCAGGAGGATCGCAATATGAGGCCAGTTTGGGCTACATATGAAATTAAAGCCCAGTCTGGACTACATGACAAGATACTATTTAAAAAGAGAGAGAGACATAAATACAAACAAGTACATTTTTTTTTTCAAGAGATTTGAGTCCCACGCACATGATCGGCTGTGAAGACCTTCCTTTCCTGTTCCCTCCAGCCCTCCTGAGGGAAGAGAAGGGAAGATCTCGCTACTTCAGCACGGCATTTCTTTATTTTTTTTTTAATTCTGGTTGTTTATTCTTTTTTCCTCCATTTTATTGATATGTGTAAGTGCAAAATTCAAGGTTTACAGTGAAGTTGAGCATTTTGTGCACCTACGTATCTTGTCAAGGTGACAAGTACTTTCCCACTTTCCTTTTGTCCCTCTCCCTACCCACCCCTCCCTCCCTCCCCACCCTACCCCCCTGTTTCACTTTGTTTTTCGTTTTAAGTTCCATGAGATAGTTGTGATCTGGGTTTCTCATATCAGAGAGACGATTCAATGTTTCACCTTCTGCTTTTGATTCACTTCACTAAGGGGCCAAATACATACAATGGAAAAAGGACAGCCTGTTCAACAGATGGTGCTTTGAAAACTGGACATCCACATGCAGAAGAATGAATCTAGTCACACACCTGTCACCGTGCCCCAGAATCAAATCAAAGTGGATCAAAGATCTAGACACTAAAAGTGAAACACTGAACCTCCTAGAAGACAAATTAGGCAAATATCTAAAAGACATAGGGGTAGGCAAAGACTTCCTTGAGAAGACACCAAGAGCAAAAGAAATTACCCCCATGATTAACAAATGGGACCTTGTCAAATTAAAAAGCTTCTGCACAGCAAAGGAAACTATCAACAATGTAAAAAGAGAACCAACAGACTGGGAAAAAATATTCGCCACCAACAACTCAGATAGGAAGCTCATAACTAGAATATACAGGGAGCTGAAGAAAAGTAAGCCTACCAAAATATTTTTTATAAGCAGATACTGCAGGATGCACAATTTAGTGTCTTTCTTTCCCAAG
Organism: Ctenodactylus gundi; assembly: GCA_004027205.1. NCBI lineage: Eukaryota > Metazoa > Chordata > Mammalia > Rodentia > Ctenodactylidae > Ctenodactylus > Ctenodactylus gundi. Next base: position 107,757 of record PVKB01004995.1, on the reverse strand, counting down.
TGGCGCTGGGTCTGGAATATTTCGGTACCAGTACCCACATGCCACGCAGAGACCCTCAGGGCCACCTCCTCAACTGAGGGACATGCATTTTATCATTTATATGTTCCTGTCTGGACTCCAAATCCCACGGCCTTACCCTAGAGTTGTGCCAGGCCCCCATTCCCTGCCCTCCTCCCACCCTCCCTGGCTTCCCCTTATCCTTCCTCTTCTAGGCACCCTGCTGTTCTGTGAGTGGGGGACCTCATCTCCCTGGGCCTCATACCTGCCGGCACCTGAAGCACCCTGGACATTGGCCCAGCTCAGCTTAACTGGACCCAAGTCCCAGAGTCTCAGCTTTGGACAGATGCTCATTTCCCCCTCCTGCCCACCCTTTCCGTCTCTACCTCTGATGCTTAGCCCACCCACCCTTGCTGGAGGAAGGGTCTCCTTCCCTTGCCCACGCAGGTGCCACCCAGGCCTCTGTGTCCAGCCCCACACCCCTTGTGACCCCTGCCATCCATTCCCAAGGCCCTCTTGGTCTGGCTGTTCCTTCTTGCTCACACTTCCAAGTATCTTCTTCAAGCTTGCTGTACTTGTGGTACCGCCTGCCTCGTGCCTGTCGCCTTCACCTCCAACCTTCATCCCTAGCCCTATGTCCCTCCTTTAGGTTCAGCTCAGGCTTCTGGGATCTCCCGATGAAACCCATGACTACGAGGCGTCACAGCTGGGGCCCTCTGCAGTGAGAGGGGTGGGGTAGCTACGGTAGCTGCGACTAGAGTGACCACAGCCATAGGCAGAACTGCCACATGATGTACGAAGCTACCCCAAGCATAGCCTGAGCAGAGCCCTCTGCCTGATTCCCAGCAGCCCCTGAAGGGAGCCTGTTTTTGGCCTTAGTTCACAGAGGACCAGAATGAGAACGAGAGAAGGAAAAGAAATTCTTCCGACCCACCCAGCCAGCAAGTGTCAGGGCTGAGAATAGAATTCAGAGTCACAGGAACATGCTCTTTAGGAATGAGGGGATGAAAGACCACCCCTCTGGGGAAGACAGGGCCCTCAGAGAACCAGCCAAGGGCAGCCCTGAATCTGAGCTGTGACCTCATACCCAGTAACTATACAGGTGGATGGGGCTGGTGCCAAGTCTGGCTTTACCCAGAGACATCAAGAGGAATCTAAGCCTGCGGCAATGACATTTCCAGATGGCTCCGCCTCTGAGAGTCCTTCCGAGATCTCCTCCCTGTCTGAAGAGTCCCAGGCATTTTCCAGTTGATGCTCTAGGTACTTCCTGTGCTACAGTTGTCCCCGCCTGACTTTGTCTTGTGACTTAGTCTTTTCACCAGTGATTCTCAGCTCTGGTGGAACCAGATAGTCCACTGTCCCCTTTCCTGACACAGGCAGGGAGTCAGGGGTGGGTGGGGCCAAGCTGAGGTGGGGTAGTGGTGAAGAGGGACAGGGCGTGCTGGTGGAGAGACTGATGCCTCCAGCTCTAACCACTAGGCCCTGGGCTCACCACTGAATAGAGAAGGCAATAGGCAGCTCAGCTCCTGCCATGAAAAGACCGTGGAGGGTGAGGGGGTATGGGGCAGTGGACCTCGGAGCCTGGGCATGGCTTCCTATAAGGGTCATTGTGTCCTATTGCTTGTGACTGCGAGGAGAGTTGGGCTTGGGACAAGAAGAGAAGTCAGTGGGACCTGGAAAGAATCTTCTGTGGCTCGTGGGGTCCCTAGACCTGAGGTCCCCTCCCCCAGCACTCCACCATCAAGTGATTGGAGCTGAAGGGGATCGTTAGCTAATTAAAGCTGAGCCACTAATTGGTAAGAGAGCAAGTAAGGCGTGGGCAGCTGGGAGACAAAGGGGCTCAAAGGACCTCAGGGGGCTGGGCACAGGGCCTGGCCCTGGGTGAGGCCTTCTTCTAGACCCTATATGTATGTGTGTCTAAGGGAGGTGTATTGCCAGAAACTCCGTAATGTGGAACTGTAGGCTGCCGGACAAGAGCCAGGGTTTGGAGCAGTATGGAGCAGCTGCATGTCACCCTGAGTATCTGTGCCCACATGTGCCCACTGTACCTATGTAGAGTTGGTGGGCTGGGAGGTTACTTGGCAAGGGGTTCCCGTGGACATCCTATAGATCCAGCCACATTTATGACAGGTGCCGGGCCCCCAATTTCAGGCTGCCTCCAGAAGGAAGCCTGCTGCCAATTTCTACTCTGATAGCCTCCTGGTCAGGTGTGCTGGCCTTACAGAGATATCCAGCAACTGGGTACATATCCACATACTTGAGAGTGCCAGTCATACCTGGAGCTGCTCTTAGCTTGGCTCCAAACTCCCCTCCTGGCAAGATGTTCCAGAGCCTTCTGTCACAGCTACCAAAAAGGGTTTCCCTTCTCTCTCTCTCTCTCTCTCTCTCTCTCTCTCTCTCTCTCTCTCTCTCTCTTTCTCTTTCTTTCTTTCTTTATTTCTCTGTGTGCTATTGGGGATCCCACTCAGGGTCTTTATAGTTAGCTATATCCCCAGACCATTTTTAGTTTTAATTTTGAGACAGGGTCTTGCTAAGTCACTTAGTTGCCCAGGTTGTCTCAAACTTGCAATCCTACTGCATCAGCTTCCCAGAGTGTTGGAATTGTAGGCCTGTAGCACCAGGACTGGCTGACTTTTTTTTTTTTTTTTCCATAGCTGCACAAGTTACCAAAAACATAGCACTTTACCAGGCACAGATTCCTTCTGCCACACTTTCTGTAGGTCAGGGGATCAGGCACAGCCTATCTGGATTCTCTGTGAGGGCCTCATTGAGCTGAGATCAAGGTTTAGCCAGGGCGTCCACTCTCATCTGGGGCTCAGGGTCCTCTACCACAGTTATTGATGTAGCAGAATTCAGTTCCTGTGGTTGCAGAGTCCAGGTGTCTGGTTTTTGCTGGCTGTTAACCAGGGGCTGCTCTCAGCTCCTGGGGAAGATCCACATTATCCTGTGCTTCTACAATCTCTGAAGCCAACAATGGAAAAACTACTCTCCAATGAATCTCATCATGCTTTGAATCTCTGTCTTCCTGGTATCAACCAGCCAGAGAAATTCCGCTTCCAAAGGGCTAGTGTTATTAGATCAGGCCCACCGAATAATCTCCCTATATTAAGGCCAACTGATTTGAGACCTTAATTATGTCTGCAAAGTCTGTCCATAATAGAACTCAGGGCTGGAGGAATGGCTCAGTGGTTAAAGCACTTGCAGCAAGTACTAAGTACCTGAGTTCGATTCCCCAGCACCACATAAGCCGGGCATTGTGGCACACGGCTGTAACCCCAGTGCTTGGAAGGCTGAGGCAGGAGGATTGCTATGAGTTCAAGGCCAGTCTGAGCTTCATAGTGAGTTCAGGACCAGCCTGGCTACAGAGTGAGACCCTGTCTCAAAAAACAAATACACAAACAAAAACAATAGAACTCAGGTGTGTGCTTGATTGAATAATGGGAGAAGTGCATATGTGTCCTGGGGGCTAAGAGTCACAGGTGCATCTTAGGACCCTGTGTGCCGTAAGCATATGGGTCAGAGAGCAAAGCCAATGCTGAGGACACTGAGGTACTCCATCTAGGGCCAGGCCTTGGCCGCTAAGTGCTCAGTGAGCTCATTGAGTCCTCACAGCAACCCTACAAGTGGACGCTATTGTCCCCGTTTCACAAAGGATGCCACAGAGGTCCTGAGAGGCTAAATGATGCTCACAAGGTCACATAGTTGGTAAGGGATCCCCCCCATACCCCTGACACCTTCTGGCATGTGGGCTGCCTGACTGATGTCTGCAGAACCTAATGTAACTGTTGAGGCTGGTCCCTGATGTCAACTGCTTGATTGCAGCCTGTTTGACGTCCGCAACCCAATGACAATGTCCCTGGCATTGATGCTGGAAGGGTGCACAGCCATTGGAACCCCAAGATATCATGGCCAGGAAATGGCTGCTCTCTCAGCCAGTCTGTGCCCCTAAACCATTGCCCAGGCAAGGCACCTGTGCCTGTGGGGTGTGCCTATCCCATCAGAGCCAGGGAGCAGGCTCTCCACTCTCAGCAATGTAGCTCTGGAAGGGGAGATGAGACGTGCGGAGGTGGCAGTGGCCACCTGCTCCCCTCCCTACGGAGAAGCCTGTCAGTTGGGGCCCCTTGGCCCCCCTCCCCACCTCCCACCCCACCCCCACGCTTGTACCGCCTCCCTCAGTAATGGGGTTTAATCATAACACGCATTAGCTAGGGCCTGCTGCCTGCAATTACTGCTTCAATCAGCCACCCACCACATGCCGCCCCAGCCTCAGGCCACCCGTGGGGATGCTCCGCTGGCCCATCCCACCTTCTCCCCAGACACAGCACCGGGACCCCAGCTTTGCAGATGAACACACGCATGAGCGCTGGCAGTGGCCCTGAGGTGGGGGTGGCCAGCGGACAGCGCCGCGGCTCAGGGTCACAGGCAATTATTTTAAAAGCCTGTTGAGGGAAAATGTGCTGCCTGCCCAGCATAGCAGCTCCTCCAGAGGGTTACGTCGCCCCAGGTTACCGACTGGCTTGCACGCACACATGTGCACTATGCACATATGCTGGCCACACGCTCAGGTATGAGCATGTATCAGGGCACCACAGAGGATGCATAGTCCTGTGGTCCCCACACAGACCCCAAAGAGATGGGCTAATGTCTGTCCCAAAAGTGTGGGCACAGGAGACCTCACTTCTTGTCCTTTGGGGATTTCCCCTTGCACCCTTCTACCCCCATCCCAGCAGCCTGAACTGAGCGCTAAGCTGGAGGACTTCTTTTCATGCCTCTGTGCCAGGTGGGGGCCAGAGAGAAGGGCAGAAGGCGGGCCTTGCTAGGGAAGTGGAGGAGGGGACCGCTGTTGTGCTGTGATTCTCTCTAATTGCTGTTTTGCTGAGAGGTAATTAAAATCCCTTTTTATTTCACACGTCAGAGCCCTCGCCAGCCTGTGGAGAGGGCTCAGGGGGAGGCCAGAGGTGGGGGTGATGGAGAGCCAGGCGCCTGGCAAACAGAGGGGTCAGAAAGGTGGAGCCCTGAGGCCAGCCCACCTGCCAGGAGGCAGCAAGCAGTCTGGTCCCCCGTCCAGCCCATGGACACCCTGAGTGTGGCCCAGGCCAAGGTCTGTGCAGCCATCCCAGCCAACAGAGGCCATGATAATGAAGTCAGCAGTATCCCTGCCTCCTAGGTGCAGGTGCTTTGCTGACTGCTCAAACTGAAAAACCAACTGCTACCTGAGAGTTACAATGGCTATCTCCAGTGTCAAGACAGTGATACAACTGAGACTCAGAGAGATGAGCAAACAGCCAAGACCTCCTGGCTTGGCAGTGGTGGGACTAGATTTGGACTGGTCCAACCCTAAATTCAGAAGCACTGTATCAAACTGCCTATGCGACCACATTGGAGATACCTCTTCCTGCAGATCCTCTCAGAACTCCACAGCCCCTACCCGACTCCCTTCAGATTCCATGCCTGCCATCAGGCAGGAAATCATGCCTGCCACTTCAAACCTCTTGGTCACAGACTGGCAGGTCCTTTGGGACAAGATAGCCAAGCTTTGCACCAGTCAGAGTCAGGCCATGGTGCCGATCAAGTCCCAGCCAGAGTCAAGCAAAAAGAGAGAGGACTATGCTCTGCTGGCTAGAGGCAGAGGGTCAGTGGTGGCTGGGCCTCCCAGCTGGACAGGCACAATGTCCACTCAGCAGCCCCTCTCCACTTCCTCTGTGCTTGTTCTCGCCTCCATTTTGGCCTGGAATTGTGTCACCCCATCCCATCATCTCCTTCTCCAGCATTGTCCACCACCATCACCATCACCTTATCTCTCATCATCATCTTTGCCGTACTCACCATCATCATCTCTGCCATCTCTGTGTTAGCTTTCTGTCACTATGATAAAAATACCTGAGAAAGACATCTTAAAAACAATGAAAGGGTCTGGAGGCGTAGCTCAGTGGTTAAAGCACATGCCTACTGTGCACAAGGCTCTGAGTTCCATTTCTCTGCACCACATAAAGGTTGATTGGGCATGGTGAGCTACATAGTGAGCTCAGGACCAACTTGGTCTACAGAGTCAGACTCTATGTCAAAAAAAAAAAGATTTATTTTGGCTTATAGGTCTTTAGGATCTCTGTCCATGGTTAATTGGTTGTTTCTGGGCCTCTGGTGAGGCAGAGAATCATGACAGAAGGGATTGGCGGAGCAAATGTGCTCATCCTCTGGTGGCCAGGAAGGCCAGGGAAGAAGAGGCCATAGGCAAGACACAGTCCTGAGGGTATGCCCCAAGCCCCAATCCCTTCAGCAGGAGCCTACCTTCTTAGCTCCTGTTACCTTCCAACAATGCCATCAAATTATAAATCTGCCCAGATCACAACTATTATGGAACTTAAAGCAAAAAACAAAGTGAAATGGGGATGGGGGGTAGGGTGGGGGAGAAGGGAGGGAGGGGAAGGTGGGGGGAGAGACAGAAAGAGAGTGGGAAAGCACTTGTGTCCTTGGCAGGAGGCATATGTGCACAAAATGCTCAACTCCATTGTGAACCTTAAATTTTGCACGTATACGTATCAATAAAATGGGGAAAAATTATAAATCCATCACTGATGAAGCTGAAGCCCAGTCACCTTCCAGAAAACAAACCTCAAATGTTGTTGCAATGGGGACTGAGCCTGTAGGACATGATCCTTTTGGGGCACAACCAAGACACAAACCACAGCAAACATCATCATCATCACTTTCACCGAATCACCTTAACTGTCATGGCCTTCAGGCTCCCATTGTCACTTGTGTTCTCCTTTGAATCCTCATAACATCCAAGTGGTGGTTACTATCATTATTCTCTCATTTTTCTAAATGGGTAAACCAAGTCTCATAAGGAAAGGACTTAACTGAAGTCATAGGGCCAGGAAGTAACAGGAGCAGGACTCAAACCTAAACTTCTTGATCCCAGAACCCATAGTCACAAGTCCTATACATCACCCTCCAGGGGATGGGGAATCAAAGACCCTGGGAGAGAGCCGCTGAGTCCCTTAGCCATGCAGGCATGCCTCCCTCCCAGCCCGGTCTTCTAAGCAACCAGTCACCTTGTCGTCCAGCTGGTGGTTGACAGCCTGCACCTGCCCTCTGGCGGCTTCTCTGGGGCCAGAGAAGAGGAGTGCTCAAAAGGGCCATTACAGTTGGACTCTAGTTGTCTTCAGCCCAATGGGGGCGAGACCGGCCATGTCCCTCAGTGCTCCCTCATTTTTCTGGGCGTGGCTGACACTGGAGGGTCTCTTCACCTCCTGTGGATGGCGGCCAGCCTCAGAATGCAACATGTCTTAGCTGGGGCTGCTGTACCAGCGTGACAGACTGGAGGCACTCGTTCCTCCACTTCTGTGGATGGAAGTCCGAGGTCAGGGTGCCAGCATGACCAGGGTCTGATAAGAGCTTAATTTGCAGATAACTGTCTTCTTATATCCTTACATGGTGGAGGCAAAGTGAGAAGAAGCAAGCTCTCTTACGTCTCTTCTTATATGACAAGAATCCCATTAGGAGGGGCTGAAGGAATGGCACAGTGGTTAAAGCACGTGCCTGACAAGCCCAAGGCCCTGAGTTCAACTCCCCAGCACCACATAAAGCTGGGCATGGTGGCTCACACACTTGTAATTCCAGCACCCAGGGGGCTGAAGCAGGAGAATTGTGTGAGTTCAATGCTAGCCTGGGCTACATAGGGAGTTCCAGACCAGCTTGGGCTATAGAACAAAACCTTGCCTCAAAAAAAAAAAAAAAAAAAAATCTGATTATGAGAGCTCCACTCCACTCTGATGACCTAACCACCTCCCAAAGGTTCCATCTCCAAATACTATCACAGTAGGGAACAGAATTTCAGCATATGAACTGGGGAGGGGACACTATCATGTGGTCCCCAACAGGTAATCAGGCCAGAGGGCATGTGGCAGTCCAGCTGGGCCCTTGGTAATGTCTCAGGACACAGAATAGATGGTGGCCAGGAGACAAGGCTGTTTGCCCATCTGGAGTCTTCCTCTCTTCGCCCTCTCTTGCCACCAGCCCCAACCAGGACACTGGTTATTGGTCACTTGTTGCTGGGAGAGAGGGGTCAAGAAGGCAACCATATTCTCTGGGACCAGCCAGGTCCCTCCTACCCTGCCTGACACCTGGTGGAGATCTTAAGAAGGAGGTGAGGGCTTGGCAGGAAGGCCAACTAGCAGGCCTTACCTCTGAAAGGCAAAGCTGATGAGATCCCTTGAGGGCTGCAACAGATAGGTAGATCCAGGAATTAAGGGAGGGAGGGAGGGAGAGACAGAGATTAGTGGCATCTCTGAGGTGAGAGCTGGGGGCAATGGGCAATCAACTGTGTACAATGTGGCCCATGGGCAGGGAAGGGCCTTAATAATCTTTGTATCCCCAGTATACACTTTGTATTTATGGAATGAAATAATAAGTGAGAATTTCTCCAGACTGAAACAGTCCTCTAACAGGATGGAACTCCCAGTGAGGTAGCTCACCACCACTGGACAAAAGATTAAAACCTCAGGCTCTGGATTCAGACTAATCTGGATGAAATTTCAGCATCACCACTTACGAGCTGTGAGCAGTTCACTTGACCTCTTTAAGACTCAATGTCCAAAAATGGGGACCATAATACCTACCTCAGTTATATGAGCTTTAGACAAGGTTGCTTTGAGGAAGGGCAGAGAAGGGCCTTGTCCCATGACAGAAGCCCTGTACTGGCCCAATGTGGGAAATTCCCATCTAGCACCTCCCCAGGAGGAAGTCTAATGTCAACCAAAGCCCTGTGTGGCCCTCCTCCTCCCTCCTCCAGGCACCGTGGGCTCCTCCCTACACCTATCATTCGCTCCCACAGGGGAGTCACTGAGCATGGCTGGCACCAGCAAGGGCCAGTGCAGCCAGCAATCCCCAGGGTGCAGGGCCGGGAAGCAGGATGGAGCCAGGCTCTGGAGCAAGGCCAACTTTGGGAACAAGCTCAGGGGCATTTGTGGACCCCTGGGACAGGACCCGGAAAGGGCCTCAAGGAGACTGGTGGAATCTACACCAGGGAGCTAGTCCTCCCCCAACACCAGCTCAGCAACCTTGGTGGAGTCCTTCTTCTCTCTGACCTTCATCATCCTCACCTGTAACGTGGGAATCTATCAGGCCCCACACTCAGGGGATTGTGGGGTTTATACGAGGTGACACAGTGAAAGCTCTCAGCAGCACATCTATCAAACAGCAGCGGGGCCCAGACATGCTCACGAGCGCGTGCGTGCACACACACACACACACACACACACACACACACACACACACACACACAGAGCCGAGCTGGCTCCCCCTCACCCCACCGCTGGCATCTGTGGCTGCGACTCTCACCACTCTCCCCTCCTGTCAATGTTCCCTGCCAGCTAATGGACCAATTTTTTAGCATTACGGAGATTTGGCCAATTTGGCGGTCCTGACAGAAAGGCACACAGAATGAACAGTTGCCTGGGGACAGGGTGGGGTTCCCAAGCCAGGGTGGGAGCGCCAAGGAGGATGAGAAGAGGTAGCGCACACCCTGCTCTTCCACCTGCTCGAGCTGAGTCCTCCTAGTCCAAGCAACGGGATGGAACCACTGGGGAGATTAGAGAGATAATTAGTCCCACTTACAGGCCCCTCCTGTGCTAAGCACTTTGCATATATTTTCTCTTTTAATCCTCCAATAACCCTATGAGGCCACTTCTATTATTTGCTCCATCCTTCCTGGTGAGAGAACTTAGGCACCAGAGGCTCAGAGCTTGCTCAAGGTCATATATGGGGACAGGGAGTGAGGGAGCTGGAATGTGAGCTAAGGCTTAAAGCCAGGCCTTGCAAATTATTGCTGAGCTCGATTTTTAACTAAAGACTGGAAATTAGGTCAGGACACCACCCACCCAGCCTAGCCCCTCATTCCTACCCAACAGTCCCCGTGAGTCTCTGCCACACAGGGACTCCAAAGTCCGGGGCTCCCCATCAGCCACACGAAGGTGCAAGGGTCCACATTTCCCTCACCCGTCTCTTGACTGAGGGTGCCTTTATATTTGAAAGACCACCTCCCCAAGCCAGAGCCTCTGCGGGGCTTGTACCAGGCACCACAACGGCTATGGGCAGGCAGGAGTTGCATCCTGGAGCTGGGCCCTCTCCTGCTCGGGCTGTGGGTAGGGGTCCACAGTGGCTGTGGCTCCTACAGACCAGTGCCAGGCTGTGTATTTCATCTAACTGGATACCGGGTGCACGGAGGCTGATCTGCCAGGGAGGAAGGGAAGGGGCGCAGGAGGGGGGAGGGAGCACGGCCCTGGGCGGGGAAGGGGCTGCCCGGCTCCATGCATTAAGCAATGGAGAGCGCAATATTTCATTGCTGGCAATCGCAGCCAAGACATCAACTACTTGGGGAGAGCAGCCTTAAAAGCCTTTTGATTTTATTTCTTCCACTTCAATTTTTTTTTTCCCTTTCCCTTGCTGGTGTCCTTGACAAGGCTTCCCTTCCCCCTCTTCTGCCCCTTCCCCCAGCCCTACCTCTAATGCTCCCCAAAGCCCAGCTGAGGAGGGGCTGAGCTTGCTCCCCTAAGGCTGAGAGGCTCTGAGGGGGGCTGCTTAGGCGTGCACGTGCGCCGAGGCCGCTGGGGAGACTCCTGTGTGTCCCCCGAGAGCACACGGGACAAAAGCTTCCGTTGGTATACACCTGCGTGGGGGGTGGGGCAGGCCCCTGTGTGCACACTGGGGAGCATGTATGGGGGGGGGGGGTACGTGCACGCGTGAACCTCACCGCGCATGCACCCACAGAAAGAAAAGTACAAGGTGAGAGACATGGGGCTGCAGATTCAGAGGACCTCAGGGGAAGGAGGAGAGGTCATACTTAGGAATCAGCCCCAAACCGTAGTTGGCCCACACCACGGACCCAGCGGAGACTCCGAGATTTAGAGTCCCAGGCGTGCGCAGGGAGCAGGCACACACTCAACGCAGATCGCGGGGGCGGCAGGTCTCTGCGGGACACCTGTCCTGGAGCCCGCCCGTTACGTCAGCCGCCCGGCTGTGGCGTCACCGTCACGCCCCCGCCACTCTCCCGTCTCCCACCCCTGCCCGCCCGCCGGTGCTCCATCTCCGCCTAACGCAGGCGACCGGGGAATTGCACATCTGTCTTGTCGGGAATTAGTTAATTGAATCAGGCGGCCCGAGCTGCCTCAGCGACCTCGGCCCTGGCCCCAGGAGGGGCTGCGTAGGGTTGGGGGAGGTGCGGCCTGGAGGGCCACAGGGATGGGTGGAGGGAAATCTCACCTCGTCTGGGGCAGAGACCGAGCTCTCTATATATACAGTTCAGCTCCCCACCCAGCCTTCCCTCGCCCCGGCATGGTGAGGGCCCCTTGTGGCCAGTGCCATGAAGCCAGCAAACGCAGTTCAGTCCTGAGCCCAAGGAGAGTAGGTCCAGGACATCATGGCATTTGTCAGAACCTTTAAAATGAGGAGGTTGGCATGTTTCTTCCCGCCTGCTGCTCTGGCTCCAGTGCTCTGTCTTGGGCCAGCCTGGGTGGGGGTGCTGGGGGGCAAGCTGGGCCCTTTGTGATGAGGAGGGTCACCCACCCCAGAGTCCACACCCCAAACCTGGGCTTCACCTCCTTCTGTCCTCTGGTCTTACAAGGACCCGCTGTCCAACTCTCGTTAGTTCCATCTTCTGTGCGGCCCTTCACAGTTTCACAGATGGCCAACTCCATCCTGAACGCTCAATCCTTGATCAGTATCATCGCCATTTCATGGATGGAAAAGCAGAGGTGTGGAGAGGTTAAGTGACTTGCCAGCCATCCCCCAGCTACCACGTGGCATAGCTGGGATTTGAACCCAAGTGCTCTGACCTCAAATGTTAGCTACTCTCAGCTACTCTACCTCCCCCTCGGAGAACCATTTAGTTGCTAGGAGACAGCAAGCTGGTTGTTACTATGGGAACCGGGCTGATGTGGAAAGTGAAGAGTTAGTTGGTGTTGAGGCAGCAACAGGATGGCTTCAGGTGGGTTTCCCAGCCTGTCCCCGCACAGCAGCCTCTCACCAGTGGGGCCTGGGCTCCCGCTGACAGTTGCTCAGCGTTCTGAGAGACGCGTGGTGATGGTGGTTACCCTGACACTGCTCTCAAGAGCCCTAGTCCCACAGATGGGACTCAAGGGTGAAGGAGGCCGGGCCAAGGCGTCTCACACTCTCCTGTTTCCCCTGCATTTGCTACAGTCACACCTGTTCTGCAGATGTGGGTGCACAGCACACCCAGGTGCGACATTACCATGGCGGGGCACAAAGGTATGCCGTAGAGCTATGGAACTGGGACAACACCTCAGTTTTCTTATCTGTAAAGCAGAGATCTTCCTCTCCCCCACAAATACTGTGCTCAAAATTCGACAAAGATCCTAAGCACGGTGCCTGAAGCACAGGCTACACTAGCTGTGTGATCCTGAGGGTCTACCAAGTGGGGTTAATAATAGCGCCTACCTCCTAGGGGGCTGAAAGGGCTGACAAAATCAGTGCAGGGCTTTGAACAACACGGACAGGCTCCAAGGACCATCTAGAATTTCCATCCTTAAGGTTTCCCGGCCCCCACTGAGGACCCAGGTTCTTTTCTGCTCCTTCTTTCCCTCCTCTGTCCATACCCCTCTTGCACCTTGCCAGGCACTTGAGGGGGAGCAAAGCCCTTCCCTCAAGGGCTTGAGGCTTCCCATGAGGCCTCAGCCAAGGGACTCGGAGCCTGGAGGCTGCGGGCAGGAGGAGTGAGGAGGCAGGGGCGGCGCTGGCAGCTAAATTTGCTCATCCAGCCTGTCAGTGCCTTAATCTGATCCCAGAGGAACAGCGAGGAGGCTTCACTCTGGATGACAAACGAGGAGGGGAGAGCCTGCCCTGCCTGGACTCCAGTGAGTAATGGCCCTGCATTAAGATATTAGGCTGGGACGAGGAGGAACGGGCCCCCGCCCTACAGGCTGGGAAGAGCTTGGAGAGCAGCGGCTTCCTGAGGACTAAGACCTGAGAAGGGCCAGGATGGGCTGGGAGGGGGAGTTCCAGAGAGGGCTGAGGAAGAGCGAGGAGGGACATGGAGGGAGGGAGGGAAGGAAGGAGGGAGGGAGACAAGTAGAAATAAGGCTCACTGAGAGAAACAAGGGCGGGGTGTCAGATTGGAGTCAGAGACAGAAACGCAGGCAGGGGTGGCAAGGAGAGAGAAGGGCCAAGACCAATGAGGACTTCAAGTAGAGGGGACAGGCCAAGAGGCGAGACCTTGTCCTCAGAGGACAAGGGTGCCATGGTGGGGCAGAGGGGCAGGCCAGGCAGCTTGGCCACAAAGGGGGTATAGGCTTCTGGTGGTGGCCGTGGCCACAGCCCTTCCTTCCAGGAGGGCCAAGCTGGAGTCAGGGCTTCATGGCCTGTCCTTCGACGTCCTTCTATTTGATCCTGAGTCTTCTGGGCCAGATTGGCCCTGGGTGGGCAATCTTGACAGAAGTGGCTTAGGCTGACAGACTGGACCTCCAGCCACATAGACAATTATTGCTACCTGGGGAGAGGTGACCAGGCCCCCAGGGGATGCGAAGACAGGGCTGGGGTGCTAAGTCCCTCCTCAGCAGAACTCAGGTCCCTACAGCAAGTTCTATAAGGCTGGGTCAGGGGCTTCTGGAGGACGTGGTATGCCTAGAGATATGCCCCCAGAGACAAGAGGCCAGCAGAGAGCAAAATGGGGCAGAAATGGACCCAGACCAACCTGGAGAGCACCTGTCTTATTTATTCATTGCTGTGACAGAATATCCAACACCCACAATTTAAGGCAGGAAGGATTTATTTAGCTCACAGCTTCAGAAGGTGACACACAGTCCCTTCAGAGGCAGCTGGCAGCAGAGGAACCACATGGCAGAGGCTGGAGAGCAGCTTGCCCCGTGGTAGACAGAAACCAAGTGAAAACAAGAGCAAGCTGGTTGTCTGGAGAATCAGACAAAGCCAGAGCTTTCCCAGGAAGAAGCTGTAACAGCCTTTCTTCTTCCTTTTTTAATTACTTCAAGCCACCGGTTGGGTCCCACCCCCTGGGTGGGTGCCTCTCCCTCACTTCCCAGCCTACAGGTTAACAATAGGCACCTGAAAGCTCTGGCCTAGGCAACCCAGAATCTGAACAAGTTGACACAGTCTTTCCAGGTCAAACCCCAAGCATCTGCTCCTTCCAGCCAGGCCTTACCTTCCAATAGGAGTTCCAAATAAGTGAAATTTTGGGAACACTCAAGATACAAACCCTAGTAACCTGCCTCCTCCCTGGTACCCTGAACAACCTGCCTGGGTTCAAATCCTTGCTCCAGCCCTGTTGGTGTGTGATTCAGAGCATGACCTGCTGCAACACTGATCCTCACTACAGGAAGGTTCGATAAACTTCACAATTATTCCTAATTTTATCATTTCCTCCAGTCCCAGCCATGTCTGTATAAGCAAGATGACATCCAGAATAAGTTCCTATGTCTCCCTTTTGTCTTCCTCAGAGGGATTTCTCCAGGGATTCATACTCAGAGATGGGAATCATGACTCACCTGGGTAAACACTGATCTCTCCATGCCTCAGTGTTCTCATTGACAGAATGGGCTTCTAATAAGCCTCAGTGAAGCCAATGGATGGATAGAAGCACTTAAAGCCGTCAGATACTAGACCAGGTTCTCCAGGTCTCTGCCCTGAGCCCATCTGCTCATGCCCGGGCCACACACACACATTGGGGAAGGTCGGGGATGCTCCCAAAGTGCAGATGGTCAGATGAGGTGATGAGGGGAGGGGCAGCCTCTGATCCCAGCCCCTGGGACTCATGGTCCAGAGTGGAGAGATCAGGAGTCGAGTCAGCACCAGAATTTGGCCCTTCCTCCAGGATCACCTTTACCCATCACTTTGCCCCTGCCCCCCCCAACTCAGGTAATGGGTGAAGGTACTTCTGTAACTGACTCCCACAGCTCATGGGTGGGGAGTTGGGGGGACCTTCCTGGAGTGCCAGAGTCACAGATCTCCCATCACCTGCTCCCAGATCTCCCAGTTGCCCCCGTTGGGTTTTGTTGGCCATAATCTCAGCTGGGGTCCTGGAACTGGGGCCAGCACTGCCCAGGACTGTCCAGCCCTTCTAGGCCTGCATCTCTCACGCAGCGTCACCAGGGGGCGCCCCATGCCCGTTCACCCCGCGGGGTCCCTGGTGCAGCCTGGCTTAGCTGTGGAACAGAGGGGCTTCCTCAGGCCCCAGTGGGGGATATATGCGAGGCAGCTCCGAGCAAGGGGTGCCTAGTCAGGTCAGTGCGTCCTCCGCAGGTGGCCTTTTCTCTCTCCTGTGGCCCGTGCCTCACCACCCTCTAGCAGTAGCCCGCTCCTTGTCCCCACTGGCTGGCCCCACTACACCGTGGAAGATGTCCCATCAGAGTTCTGCTCTTCGGAGCTCCCCCAGTTGCATTGAAGTCAGCTTTCCTGGCCCCTCCCAGGGCCCGTACCAGCCTCTGTGTGGCAACATGGCTCAGGGGCCTGGAAGGGGCTACACCTACTGTGAACTCAGTTTCCCCGGAACCATCACCTTGCATGAAATTTCCAGGAACACTTCCCACACTTAGTTTGTTCCAACTCATTGAGCACTTTAATGTCTATACCTGGGCCACTCCAGCGTGGGGTCAGGCAGGAATGAGCATGCTCCTCCGTGGGACAACTCCTTCCTCCGGTCCTTCAACCTCAAGCCCTCTGCTCCCCAGGAAGAAGTAAAATCCCTGAAATGTCTTTAAAATAGATAACAAAAAAATGAAAGCAATTTGGAATAAGAAGTGCCCCTGCCACTCCCATCCCTGTCCACCTGGTCTCCTTCACCACTCTGCGTGACTCTAGGAAGCTACTTCGCGTGTAGTCTTCTATTACTTGTTCATTTATTTGAGACAGGGACTCACTCTGCAGTACAGGCTGGTCCTTAACTCATTACGTAACCCAGGCTGTCCCAGAACTCATGCCAATCCTCTTGCCTCAGCCTCCCAAGTGCTGGGATTACAGGCATGAACCATACCAGCGAATTTTTATGTGGTACTTGAGAATCAAACCCAGGGCCTTGAGCATGTTAGGTAAGCACTCCAGCCACTAGCCTGTGCCTCCATCCTTTGATAAGTAGTCTTTCAAAGAAAATAAAATATACGCTCTTCAAAAGAAAGAAGAGGGAAATGTAATTCATGGCTGAATGCTTATGCATAGAGCTATGAGCTCCATCCTCAGCACTTCAATATATGTATGTACTGCTTTTATTTTTCTTTTCTTTTCCTTCCTTCTTTCTTTCTTTCTTTCTGATTTTTTTCTTTTCTTTTCTTTTTTTCTTTTTTTTTGAGATAGAGTCTTGCTCTGCAGTTCAAGCTGGTTCTGAATTCACTTGGTAGCCCAGGCTGGCCTCAAGCACACAGCACTTCTCCTGCCTCAGCCTTCTTAGTGTTGGGATTACAGGCATGTGCCACCACACCTGGCTTATGTAGTGCTGGGGAATTGAACCCAGGGCCTTGAGCTTGTTAGGCAAGCCTTTAACTGCTGAGCTATTCCTCCAGCCCTTATTTTTCTCTTGTACAAAATGTAGCATACTGTGTGCACTGTTCTTTGTTCTATTTTTACATAGTTTGTGGCATCATTTTTCCATGAAACAATGGATTTCTTGTTTCTTCATTACTGTTGCATAGTATTCCATTATGAAGCTGTGTAGTTTAACCCTGTTCCTAAGACCCTTGATTAGTACCTGGTTTGCTATTTTTATTTATTTATTTATTTATTTATTTATTTATTTATTTATTTTTGCTCATCCTAACAATGTTGCGTAAACATCTTCATACATGTGCCACTTGTGTTTAAGTATATCTGTGGGATAAAATACCCTGAAATAAGAATACTGATTAAAGAATAAAAGTATGGCTGAGCATAGTAGCACATACCTGTAATTCCAGCTACTCCGGAGGCCAGGGCAGGAAAATTGCAAATTCAAAGCTAGCCAGGGCAACTTAGCAAGACCTGGCTCAAAACAAGAAGCACTGGGAGTGCAACACCTCTGGGTTTGAGCAGCAAGACAGACCAGGGGACAAGAGTGAGTCACTTAGGTAGGTGTTCGGGAAGGTGTGGTCAGTTGCCTTGCACGGGGCTTACACCACTCCCAAAAGCAGCGGAGACTGTATCCCAGCAACCTCATCGGCAGTGTAATGCCACACTCACTCTGAAGTCACATGCACTTATGTTCTATGCCCTCTGCCCTAGGAAGCCCGTCCTGATTTCCAGACTAGAGGCAACTGTCCCCCCAAACCCCCCAGAGCTCAGGGATCCCCTTAGCAGTGCCATATGCCTTTGAAACAACTTACTTGTTGTTGTTTCTATTTCATTAACAGTCCCCTGCCACCAGCCTAAAAGCTCCAAGACGGTAGGGACTACATTCCAGTTCCCACTCGGCAGGGGCACGCCATAGATGCTGAATGTCCCTTGTTATCTAGGATGGTTCCCTGCACACCTGGCATCCCAGAAGGGGCCTTGCATGGGTGGGAGGACTGCATTTAGTCTCTCGGTGACCCCATGAATAGATGACCCACTGAATGGATGAGGAAACTGAGGCTGAGGAACAAGAGGTGATTTGCTCAAAAACTCACAGCTGGCCAGTAGGGAAGCCATTTCCCTTCTGCCCCATCCCTGTTCCTAAGACCCTAGCTTTACTTCTGCCCCACTCTGGTCCATGCAGGCCCCTAGCAGCCAGGAGGCATGGACAGGAGGCATGGCCAGGCCCAGGTCAGAGCTCTTGCTCTGCACATCCTACAGTGAGGAGAAGCCATGCTGGGGCTGGCCTGTGGCTCTGGAGACCCTGGAAAACCAGGCCCCCCTGTGCAATGGCAGCACAGAACCACAGTGACTCTGGTGTTTGTGTAGTTGCCAGACCCCTTTCCCGGAGGCCCACATCCACACTGGCTCTGTGCCCAACTGTCACTCTGTTCCCCAGCGGCTCCTCGTGGTGGCTGCCTGCCTCCCTGCCTCCCATTAATCATGTGTGCAGGATTTATTTTCTCCAGCAATTTATTTCAGCAAATGCAATCTGGGTGTGCCCGCAGGTGGGCAGGATGCTCCAGCACTGCCAGAGTCATGGAGCCTGGCTTTACTGTCAGGCTGACAGGCATGATTCACCAGCCCACACCCCACAATAGGTGCCGGGCCGAGCCAAGCCCAGGGTCAGGACACGTGGGGTCCCAGGGACCAGCCCTACCCCCACAGTGGCACGAATCTCACGGTCCCAACAGGCCTGGGAGATCCAGCCTGCTTCATTTTCACTGTGGGATTTTGCCACCCAGACCAACACCAGCTGGATAAAGGGACGTGGGGAGACCGGCACTGACACAGGCACTCTGAGCTCTTTCCTGAAGGTCCTTTCCTTCTCTATATCCTGACCTGGCAAAGGAGGAGGTCCTATCCGGAGCCCCCACTTCAGCACTGCCTGGCAGCCCAGCCTGAGCTGCAAGGCAGACAAGAGAAAAAGGTTCCCGTGACAGTCATGGAGGGAGAGAGTCTGCTAATGCAACCCCTGCCATCCCCATGGCTACGCCCACCGCACAAGCCCTACTTTCTGGGGCTCCCTGCCATGCCCCTGTCACCCTCTGCCCTCCTCTGAGTAGACGGGCCTGGGCCTGCGGCAGAGCAGCAGCAGAGGCTGCTCTGGGCTTCGAGCCCTTGTTGTCTGCCCCAGGATGGCCTGGAAGCAGAGAGGGAAGGAAGGGGACGTGGGCTACGGGTGGCGGCCATCCACCTGGCCCTGGCCCTCACCAAGCTTTCTGCAGCCCCAGCCCACGGTCCCCATCCCTTCAGTGTCCCTGGGGGGCTCAGGTCCCAGTCCGTGGGCACCTGTCTCCGCCTTGGTGACTCCCCACCCAGCCCGAGGCCTGGGCGCCCAGCTAGCACTGCCGGCTGGGCTGTCTCTAATGCTGCAGATAATTCCTGCTGTTGCAAAAGCCATTACCCTGCAAATGGACCCGCTTCGGGGTATGCGTGTGCGCGTGCGCGCTCAGAGAAGGGTGGCTGCGGCTGGCAAGAGCCCTGTTTATGCCTCGCTCACTGCTGTAATTGCCTCGGGGGATTTATTGGCTTTGTACACTAACCTGCTCCCTCCGCAGCCTTGCCTCTGCCCCGTGCTCTGGCTACTGGCCTTTGCTGGACCCCAGGAGAGGGGACAGAGCTCTGTGCATGCCCTGGATGATCCCAGCTGGAGGTGGGTGGGGTCTCAAAGCGGGGCCCCTGACCTAGGAACAGCGCCCCTTTCCCGGTGGCTGGCAACTAGACACAGAGAGGAGGTGCAGTGGGAGCCACCCTTAGGAGGAGCCCTGGTCTGGGGGTACCTGATACAGAGGGCACACGCTGAGCACACCTTGGTGGCTCTGTGGCCTAGCTTCTCGGCTTCCTCCCCTCTGCAGGACCCTGGTCCTGCCCTTTGCAGTCCTCTCCCCCAGCGGTCCTCACAGCTCGCTGCCTGCCCCCACTGATCCCTCACTCCCCACTTGCCTCTCACAGCCAGAAACTCGGGAAGGACAAGTGAGGCCTTCACCCTTACCCAGAGCCCACGACCTTCGCTCTGCTGCCTGAGCAGAGTTACTGGTCCAAGGCCAGGCTGGGCGGTGCTGGGTGTGGCCTCAATCCGCACACCAACCTGCACACCAGGCTCCTGGTGTCCAACAGTGTGGCCGTGTCTCTCAACTTCTTGAAGCCTCAGCAGTTTTATCTGTGAAATGGGTCCTATAACACTCTGAACAGTTATTGTTAACGTTGCAATACAACCAGCCTTAAAATTTATTCAACCAGCATTTGACCGTCATAAATATTTTTGGATGAAATATTCCATCGATAAACTCTGTGTAATTCATAAATTTCCTATTTGTGCCTGCACTTTTTTTAAAAAATGCTCGTGATGTTTTATATTTGCATAAATGCTGCCTGCTAGCTGTAAAGAATTAAAGCCATAGAGGAACGCGGAGAAGAGACGAAATGGCAAAACAAAATAAAAATAAATCTCAACTTCAGAAATCAAGCCAGTCGCCATGCACAGCTACCACTATTTCCTGAAGCTTCTTTCTGAATTGCTTCAGATAAAAGTTTCAAGAGATGGATTGATAAAAATATTGGTGTAGGTAGGGTTCCTGTTGAAAACTTTAATGCAATTTGTTAAATTTAATTGTACTTAATGTTAACAAAGGCAAGTGAATGGAAGTCACCCGGAGGGAGCTTCACGCCTGCTGTGAGCATCTCCTCCTCAGGGAGATGATGTTTTCTGAAGGATCACCTGACATTAACAAAAAGGATTTGAGACAGTGGGAGATGTTGCTGAAAAAGAATCTGTAGCTTAGGAGAAATGCATGTAAATACCAAAACGGAAATGGCCAACTCGAAGAAACACAGCTGACCGCCAGCCTGAGGAAAGAAAAACAAAAGGATGAAGAGAAAGTGCAAGGAGGGGGGAAAAAGAAGAAAAGAGGAGGGAAAAAAAAGAACAGGAAGAGAAGGAAGCAGGACTGGGAAATGGTTTTCATGCTGTCTGAACCAAGTTCAAGCAGTGGTCCACCATGATAAGGTGGTGGACGAGTCGTGTGGCCACTGCCCGGAAAACGGGGTGAGGCGGGAAGGGGAAGGATGGGGCCTCCCAAGCCACAGACGGCCCTGCACGTGGGCTCCAGGGCTACTCTCTTCTCAGAGATCCCGGAGCCAGGGTGGGTGGACCCCAGGTTCAGCATCTCCCACTCCCAGGCAGCACCCTGTGTCTTAAGATCTTCTTAAAGCCAAGTTCAGCTCAAGGATAGGGAGGAGGAGGTCGGAGCAGGAAGCAGAGGTGACACGCAGAAGGGCACCAGCAGCCCCTGGGGGAAGGCGCCATGGCAAGGGCCCCACTGGACAGCACGACCCCGCGCAGGCTCAGGCCGCGCCCTGTGCCCTGTCTCTCGCCTTCCGAGCTCCTGCGTCTCTTTGTTGCGACCCCAGCTCAAGCACCTGCTCTCTCCCCGGGCCACACAGGGGTGCCACACGGGAGGCATCCTGACCCGCTTAGGAAGCGCAGATCCAGCACAACGCCAACGCTCCCCTGCGGCCCCTTGCAGGAGATGCGAGTCGTGGCCCCCGCTTCAGTCTTCCCAGGGGGATGGGTGTTGTCCCATTTCCCAGATGAGAATACCAGGTCAAGGGAGGAAAAACCTATTCGTTTTCTAGGGCCACAGTGGCAAGTTAGTCCAAACTGGTGACTTAAAACAACAGAAGTGTGTTCACTGTCAGTTCCAGAAGTCATAAACCTGGCGCCAAGGGCAGGAGGGCCCTGTTCTCTCACAGGTCCTCTGGGAGAATCTGCTCCTTGTCTGGTGCTTCTGGAAGTCCCTTGTGCGTCTTGATCTGCAATTGCATAACTGTGACCTCTGCTCCCACGTCACTTGACACGGGCTTACCCTGCGTGACTTCGGCTCTGTATCTCTTCTTTATCCACAATTATTCCTCTTATTATAGTATGTGTTTGTGATACCTAGTAATTATACTCAATTTTTTTTTTTTTTTGTAGTTCCCGGGATAGAACCTAAGGCCATTACACTGAGCTACATGCCCAGCCCATTTTGGATTTTTGATTTTGAGACAAAGTCTCACTAAGTCGCTAAGTTACCCAGATGGGGCTCGAACTTCCGATCTTCCCACCTAAGCCTACCAGGGTGCTGGGATTATAGGCCTGTGCCACCCACCAGGCCTGGCTACATACCACATTTTAATCATTTCTACTTCCCATTCTTCTCCCTACCTGCTCATCTTCCCTCACCTTAGATCCTCTTTCCATCCCCACAAAGTTGACTGCCATGTTTCTTACAGTCTTTTATTTTTAAATTATTTACATTTTGAGTTCTCATATCAGAGAAGCTATGTGATATTTAACCTCCTGTGTCTGAGGTATTTCACAAGTATAATGGTCTCAAAGGACACCTATTTTCCTACGAATGGCTCAAATCTATCTTTATGGCAGGGTAGTACTCCATTGTGTATGTGTGCCGCATTTTCTTTACCTATGTGATGGACATATAGGCTGCCTCAGATTTAGCTATTTTGAGTTGCGTCACCATAAACATGGGTACATATATTTCACTGTAATAGGATGACTTTAACTCATTCAGAAAGATATCTGAGAAATATAACTGAGTCAAATGGAATTCTGTTTTCAGGGGTTTGAGGGGGGTTGGTTTCATTTTTTAGGAATCTCCATATTGATTTCCAGAGTAGCTGTACTAGTTTATAGTCCCACCAACAATGTAGAGGGGAGGGTTTTCTTTCCCCTACAACCTTCCCAGCATTTGTTACTTTCTGAGGCTTAATAATAGCTATTCTGGTAGGGGTGGGGGCAGGCGTTAGTTTGTTTGAGACAGGATAATGCTCTATAGTCCAGGTTGGTCCTGAACTCACTATGTAATCGAGGCTGGTCTCAAACTTACAGCAATCCTCCTGCCTTACCCCTCCTAATGCTGGGATTGCACACCCAGTTTATGTGGTGCTAGGGAGTCAAACCTAGGTCTTTGTGCTTGCTGGGCAAATGTGTTAACCTCCATGCTATTCCTCCAGCTCCTCAGTGCCATTTTGCTTTGCATTTCTCGGATGACCAAAGATATTGAACATTTTTTTACATACTTATTTGTCCCTTTGTACTTTTTTGTTTTTTGTTTTTTTTGAGACAAGAGTCTCACTCTGTAGCCCAAGCTGGTTCTGAACTCACTATGGAACTCAGGCTGGCCTTGAACTCATAGCAATCCTTCTGTCTCAGCCTCCCGAGGGCTGAGATTACAGGCGTGTGCCACCACACCTGTCTTATGTGGTGCTGGAGAATTGGACTTGGGTACTTAAAGCTGTATTTCTTTAAGAAGTGTCTGTTCCTTTCAATTGCCCACTTTTGACCGAGCCTTTTATTTTGGGGCACCTGTCTTTTGAACTCTTGAATGTTCCTGATATTAGTCCTCTGTCTAAGGAGTACCTGACAGAAACACTGTCCCACTATGGTCAGCTCTTTTCTCTCTGCTCTGCATAAGCCTCTTAACTTCGTATCCTATTTGTCCATTTGCTGTTGCTTGTGTAATAGCTGTTCTGTTAACAAAGCCCTTCTTTTTGTCTATGTTTTCAAGGGTTTTGCCTTGTTCATCTTCCGGCAGATTAAATGTTTCTCTTTTGATATCTAGGTCTTCCCACAGCAAAAGAAACAATTTATAGAATGAGAAAAAAAAAATTTGCCAGCTCCTCTGGAACAGAAACTAATAGCTAGAATATAGATTTTGAAACCCAAATAAAACTCCCTGAAACAAAAGACCCAATCAAAAATCTTAATTGAAAAATTTTCTTGAAATGAATAGACAGTTCTCAAAAGAAGAAATATAAATGGCCAATAAGTGCATGAAAATATTCAACACCTTTGGCCAGTGGAGAAATGCAAATCAAAGCAACACAGAGATTCCCTCTTGTTCCAAAAGAATGGTTATCATCAAGAACTCCAAAAACAAGTATTGTAAGAATGGGAGGGCAAAAAAAAAAAAAAAAGGCTTCTCTATTTTTGGTGGTACAGTAAGCTAGTACAGCCACTGCGTAAGTATGGAGATTCCTCATACAACTGAAAATAGAAGTCCAATTTGACCCAGATATACTTATTCTGGGCATTTTCCCAAAAGAGCCAAAGATGCCAGGTTACAGGGAACATGCATACCTATGGTTCTAGCAGCGCAACTCTTAAGGATTAAATCCTGAAAGCAGTGTGTATAGATGAATGGAAAATGTGGTATTATGTATTATATGCCATAAAGAGAGATAAATTTGAAGCATTGGAGGGGGTGGGTTGTGTTCTTCTGTTTTTGAGACAAAGTCTCACTCTGTAGTTCAGGATGCTCCAGAACTAACTAGGTAGCCAAGTCTAGCGTGAAACTCAGAGCAATACTCCTGCCTCAGGTCCCCACAATGCTGGGATTACAGGTGTGTGACACCACACCTGGCTTATACTTTCCTCCAGACCCCAAATTTGAAGCATTTGTAAGAAAATTTGTCGGGTGTTTTTTCAAATTTTAAAATTATTTATTTTGGGAACTGGAGGAATAGCTCAGTAGTTAAAGCACCTGCCCAGCAAGCTCAAGGCTTTGAGACCGATTCCCTAGCACCACATAAGCTGGGCATGGTGGCACACACCTATAATCCCTGCACTCAGGAGGCTGAGGCCAGAGGATTCCTGGGAGTTCAAGGCCAGCCTGGACTACATAGTAAGTTCAGAACTAGCCTGGACTACAGAGCAGGACCCTGTCTTAAAAAATAATAATAATTACTTATTTTCTACGTGGCAATAGTTCCATCAAATCAACAAATCATTTGACAAAAGTCAATTGATGATTATGATATACAATGAGTAGAGGGGCACTGTAACAGGTAGGGCTGGAGGTAATATTTTATTTTTTTCCATTTTTATTGGTATATATATGTGATACAGATTATATTAAGCTTTAGAATTCTGTGCATATATATATATGTGTGTGTGTATATATATATATATATATATATATATATATATATATATATAATGCATTTGTAAGAAAATTTATAGGAAAACCGTTTTCCTGGGGCTGGAAATAGCACAGTGATTAGAGTGCTGGCCTAGCAAACGCAAGACCTTGAGCTTGATTCCCCAGCACCACATAAACCAGGCATGGTGGTGCACACCTGTAATCCTGGCACTCAGGAGGCTGAGGCAGGAGGATTCCCACGAGTTTGAGTTTGGCCTGGGCTACATAGTGAGTTCAGGACCAACCTGGACTTCACAGTGAGACCCTGTTTCATAAAAGAAGGGAAGAAAGAAAGGAAAACCTTGAGACCATAATGTTTAGCAAAGTAAACCAAAGGTCAAATGTTAAGTGTTACTTAGCCTCACTTACATGAGAAACACAAAATATAAATGAGTAAAAAAGCAAAATAAAAGAAGATAGAACATGGGGAAGTAGACTTCTTGGAGACGAGAAGGGGCCCTGAAGACAGGAGAAGGGTGGGGGAGGGAAAGGAGTAATTTTTTAAAAATCAAAAAGTGATATGCATAATTCCCCAAGTTGTATGTAATCAGTATATAAATTCCAAAGCTGAGTGTAGTCAGTATATAAATATGTACCATAACTACGTACAAAAAATCTTTGATATGTTTTGATTTGATTGGTACAGGGTGAAAGCTATAGGTCTAGGTTCATTTTTCTGCATGTGGATAACCAGCTTTCCCAGCATCATTTGTTAAAGAGGCTATCTTGCAGTGCTCAGGGTTGTTTCTACATGCTCAGTTCTGATCCATTGATCCACCAGTCTGTTTTTGTGCCTTTACCATGTGGTTTTTATCACTGTCACTTTGTAATATAACTTAATTCCCAGGATTGTGATGCCTCCTTCTTTGCTCATGCTTAACATTGCTTTGCTTGTCCTGGGTCTCTTCTTATTCTATATAAATTTTGGGATTTTTTTTTTTTGATCTGTGAAGAATACCGTTGGTATTTTTATTAGAATTGCATTGAAGGGGCTAGAAGGTTATAATGGTTAAAGCTCTTGTGCAAGGTCCTGGGTTCAATTACCCAGCACCACTGATAAAAGATCAGCTGGACGAGGCAGTGCGTGTCTGTAATCCCAGCACTCAGGAGACTGAGGCAGGTTTGCCATGAGTTCTAGGCCAGCCTGGGCTATGGTGTGAGTCTAGGGGCAGCCTGGACTACAAGCAAGACCCTGTCTCAAAAAAAAAAAGAAAGAAAGAAAGAATTACATTGATTGTATAATTAGTTTTGGTAGTGTAGCCTTTTCAAGAATATTGGTTCTGCTTATCCTGTATCTCTTCTTGTAAGGGCACTAGTTACATTGATTTTTTTTTTTCCTCTTTCAGCTAGTCATATTGAATTCAAAGCTCTTCCTTACTCCAGCATGACTTCATTTTAACTAATTACATCTGCAGGAACCCTATTTTCAAAAAAAATGAAAAAAGAAACGATTACTTCCTGAGGTACTGGGATTTAGAACTTCAACATATCTTTTTTGGGGACATAACTCAGCCCATGACAGGAAGTGACTCACCCAAGCTAACCCAGAGGTGTACTCAGAACCCCAGGCCTGAGCTCTGAATCACCGCCCCAGAGGCATCTCATCCCAAGAAGATGCTGACGTCAACTTCCTCTCACAATGCAGTGCTTCACGAGTCAGCTGGTGAACTTCTGTGCTGGGCAAGGCCACCTGTGATCAGCAGAGCTAGCATTGCAGGTGCTACTCTCCTGATTAGGAGCACTGTCCCAAAGGCAGCTTGGGTAGGCAGTTCTTGGGCAAGTTTTCTGCCCAATCCCCTGGAGAAGCCTGGGAGATCAGGAGAGTTTGGGAGGGGGGAGGGAGCAGTATTCCCAAGACATAGATGGTCCTAACAAGAGGGGGAAGGGAAGGTCCTTCCGCAGAGCGCACCTGTAGAGAGGCTGCATAGCAGCTTCCAGGGAGGGCAGCAAGGCCTGGGCCTCCCCTGCCCATGTCTCCAGGCCCAGACCCCCCCTTCCCCTGAATACAAGAGGAGGCTCCAGGCCAGGGCTGACTCATGTACCTGAGCCCACGGGAACCTCCTGACAGTTTTGGGCACTCTCCAGAGACAGCAGCCATAATAGCCCGGTTCTTCCCTCCCTCTCTTTCTTGAAATGGGGAGGGGGAGTAAGAGGTAGAGGGCAACTGCCTGTGCCTGAGGGAGTGAACAAGTGGCCTTGAAGGACACTGTGGGGGGAGCAGAGAAGGTCATCTCTGCTCTGGGAAGATGGGGCACCTGGGAGGAGAGAAGGAAGAGAGAAGAGGAGAAGCCAGACATTGAAGTCCTCCCCAACCCCTCTGTGCCCCTCCTGCACTGTGGACTGCTGCTCGCCTCAAAACCAGAGGCAGCCAAGAGGGAAGAGCAGAGAAGGGAAGGAGCTGGGGAAGCCCGCCTCGCTTCAGCACCTCCGAAGAAGCAGCATGTTTCTGGAAGTAACCACGTGAAGTGCCGGAAGTCACAGCACCCAAGCACCTCAAAATACTGCTTTTCAGTGTAGTGGTGTACGCCTGTAATCCCAGCACTCTGGGAGACAGGAGGGTCACAAGTTCAAACCCAGTCTGGGTACTTAGCGAGACTGTCTCAAAATTAAAAATACAAAAATGGCTGCGCATAGAGATCAGTGCAAAATCCCTGAGTGCAATCCACAGTGCAGACAGACCAGAAGAAAAGGAAAGGGGGGGGGGGGGGGAGAAAAGAAAGGAAAGGACAGAAAAGGAAGGGAGAGGAAGGGATGGGAGGGGAGGGAGGGAAAGGGAAATGTTGCTTCTGAAGCAGTGTTCATTGGCCGTACCTGATCCCAAGAGATGAGACAGGAAGATCCTTGGAATTTGAGACCAGCCTGGGAAACACAGTGAGATCTTGTGTCTTTCTTCTCTTGACCCCAGTTAGGAGGGTGGCCTGGACAATCTAGAATTGGCACTAAACTGAAATGGCCTAGCAGACTCCTGGGCTTCAGGCCCATCCCTGGATGGAAAGGCAGCGGGTGGGGAGGGGAGACCCCACAGGTACTTCAGAAGGATAGAGGTCAAGGCTCTGGGAAGCAGGAGCCACCCAGCAACAGGAAGGGGCCCACTCTGCTGTCGTGTGTGTCAGCGTGGTTCTGGGAGCTAGGGACAGCCTCGGGGTAACTGTCCCATACCTTGCTCCAGACAGGCCCTGCTCTGCTGCACAGACAGAAGTGATTAAGCTCCCAGCTACAGGTGGCTCTGACCAGCTTGTGGAGAGACTCAAATCCGTAGGAGCCAGACTTGAAATGCCTTAATTTTTCCAGGTCCTACACTGTACAGTTGGAATCCTGTCTCCGGGTTGTTTCCAAGCTCTTCCCTCATCCAGCTCAACTGAACTTCAGAGCTCTGGTTGGGGAGTGTCCTAGTGCTTCCACATTGCTATGACAGAATACCAGACATCTACAACTTAAGGGAGAAAAGATTTATTTTAGCTTACAGTTCCAGAAGGTCTCAGTCCATACATAGGCAGCCGGAAGTGGTGGCCACACAGCAGGGTCACAGCGGGAGAGCTCTTCACAACAGGGCAAAACAGAGCTGAGCCTGAGAGGAAGGACACAACCAGCATACACCCGCCCAGGCCAAGCCCCAAGCGTCTGCTCCTTCCAGTGTGGCCCCACCACTCAACAGTACACAGTATCCATAGGTACCGGAGGCTTCTGGGGGATTCTCCAGATACAATCACAATAGGGAGGGATGGTGAATGAAGGTCTCCCCTTTACCCTGGGTCCTTCTGGTGTTGAGTAGGAGGAGAGGAGGGAGCAACTAGGCTCCTGATGAGCCTGGGCCGGGGTGTCTCAGAGCCATAGCTGCTATCCTGAGCCAGGCACAAGTGGCCTGTGCTCAGCAGAGCCCTGTACTAAGTGTAAGGCTCTGCCATCACTTTCTTGAAATTCTTAGTAATAATTGATCAAGAAATGCTAAACTTTTTTCTTTTTTTGAGATAAAGTCTTGCTCTGTAATCCAGGCTGGGCCTGAGCTCACTATGTAACTAAGGCTGGCCTCAAACTCCCAGGAATCCTACTGTCTCAGCCTTCTGAGTACTGGGATTACAGGCGTGCATCACCCCACCTTGTTTACGTGATGATGGGGAATGGAATCCAGGGCCTTGTGCTTGCTAGGCAAGTACTTAAACTGCTGAACTACACCCTCAGGTCTGAGAAGCTCTGAATTTTCATTTTGCACTGAGCCCCCTGCAAATGATAAAGCTAGTCCTGCCCACCAGCCATGTCTACTATGGCAATGTGCGCCTCATCTGGTAGTATCCCACCAAGAGCCTGAATCCACCTGCTCATCCATACTTGGGTCAACTCTCAGGCCTTTGGGCACACTGGGATCACTCTCTGCAAATCAGTGGTCCTCCTATACCTTGCTCCAGGAACCCCAGGCTGCTCATGGCATCCTCAAAATGCTATTCCTTGCTAGCAAGCTCTTGATTCCTCTGGAACTGCACTCTCCTTTCCAGCTATGAGGGAAGACACTGTCCTGCCCAAAGGCCTCTTCTCACCTGGAGGAAGGGGATGCAGGAACTTGCGTGGATCCTGACAGAACGTCGGGCCCCTTCCTGGGGCCAGGTCTGAGACCAACTGCTGGTGCCCACTTACCCAGATGGTAGGGGACCGAGCCCTGTACAACAACAGGTAAGAACCCCACTCAGCATCCTGAACATAGAAACAATCACTCTGGAGAAAACGCAAAAGTCCTGTGCAATGGAGACCAAGTGGGACCACAGGGACAATAGTGAATGGAACATCACGTGCTGGGGGAGGGGTGGAGTAGACAATGAACCAAACAGTGTCATGAGCCAGGGATTTAGATGGGGTCTTCAGGAGGCAGCCTGAGGCAGGGAATGAAACTGACAGAGACTTTTGGGGTGAGTATCTGCAAAGGAAAGAAGAAGGCTGGTAACCCAGCCGTTGGCACAGGAAGTGGGCAGAGGAGCCGGAGAGCAGAGTTTGAGCAGAATCACAATTCTCCCAGTGAGGGCCCTCATCTTCCTTTGGCAGTAACTGGGTTCTTTCACTGAACGAACACAGTGGCAGCAGCTCCCGCCCTGCCCGCTCCTCCTGCCTCCCACCCTGAAGAATACAGGGCAGCAGGGAGGCAGGGAGGCACGCCTGGGTAGTCTGGTGGCCTGCCCAGCCTGCCCCACAGGGCTTTGGTGAGACCCAAGCAGCTGAGAGACTCAGGAGCTGAAGAGGCAAGTGAAGACTGGGTTGAGCTCATACCCTTCCTGCCAAGAAGATTGGAAATCCTGGGTAGAAAGATACTACGTAAAACAGAGGAGGAGCCTGAAGCAGGAAACCCACCAGTTTGAGCCCAGGCTGGGTAACTTAGCAACTTAATGAGACCTGTCTCAAATAAACAACAAAAAGGGGCTGAGGACATAGCTTTGAGCAAAGGCCCCATATCATTAAAAAAAAATACCTGGCCAGATACAAGAGATTTCCAGAGTCATAAAATTTACACTCGAGGACTGAGGGCATAGCTCAGTGATTAGAGCACATGCCTAAAAAGCATGAGGCTGTGGCCTGTTTGATCCCCAGCACGGTGTTATAGCTGGGTGTGGCTGTAAACCCAGTACTTGGGAGGCTAAAGCAGGTGGATTGCTGTGTGTTTGAGGGCAGCCTGGGCTTCATAATGAGCTCAGAACCAGCCTGGACTACAGAGCGAGACCCTGTCTCAAAGAAAAAAAAATGTTCACGCTCGCAGCAATCATACCCAGTATTTTTCTGAAGAGAGATACCAACTGTGGTGCTCTGGGCAATGTGGACCAGCAGGGCCTCCAGGGGACAGAGCCCTCCTTCGCAGCATGTGCTGATTCCTGTGCCTAAATGCTCTCATTAAAGTGTCCCTGAGGTTACCAACACAGATCAGGATGCCAGGATACTTCTTTTTGACACTACGACAAGGTACCACCCTGTCCCAGGTGGTAACTCCATCTAGTAGACCTGTCCACTTGTGGCCCTTCCCAAAAGACTCCTGCCAGATCAAGGTCACAGCAACTGAGAACAATGCTGGACAGGTCGACCAGGCAGGGACAGGAGTCTGGGAGAGCTTTCGAAGCTGCTGGGGCCTGTTCTCTCTGAACTGGGCCACTGTGGGGCCTTTCATCTCCCGCTTTCCTCTCCGGGCCACTCCAGTGCCCCCCAGCCTTTGCCTCTTCCCACCCCACTAGCCCTAGTGCGGCAATTACGGCGCTAATTAGGATGCTTTGATCATCTTTAGAAATGGCTACATTGGGAAAGGACTCTGCCAAGCAATTAGGGGCAGCGGGGACTGGAGCTCAGTGGCTTCCTCAGGGGGTGGGGCTGCTGGAGACCCCCAAACACCCCCCTGCTCTGCTGTCTCTCTGAGTGTCTGCCCCCAGCATAGCTGTAAACTCCTCAGGGGGCAGAGACAGATGGGGATCTCCCCCCCAGCTCCTGCCCGCCAGCCCCCCTCTGCCTGGCCTCCAGCCCAACCGTCAGCTCTTCTTCCCTGTCTCAGCCCCTTTGATGGAACCGCACAAACAAGAGCTCCTTTGACAGAAGGGGGGCTCAGAGCTGGGACAATGAGACTTCAAAGGTGAGGGTCGAGCCCACTACCTCATTCCCTCCCCCAATCCTGGCGGCACTCCCGTGCACCCCCCCTTCTGTCCTCTATATAGCCCTGCAGCCCTGTTCCCCTGAGGGCTCCTGGGGGTGAGGGCCAGGTGAGGCACGGACCAGGGGAAGCAGGGAAATTTGATGTAAAAGACTAGGGTCAGATGATCTGAGGGGCAAAAAATACATGCCCAGGGGCAGAAAAGCAGCAGGAGGCAGGCATGACAGGGTAAGCAGGGGAGGGTGGGCCCTGGTAGGAAAGAGGACGGGGTCTCCTGCCCTAGCTCCTGGTCACCATGCTGCTGGCTGCATTGCTGCTGCTGCTGCTACAGCACCTCCCAGACCCCTGGTCTGCCCACGGGCACCCTCTGTACATGCGCCTGCCACCCAGCACCCTGCAAGGTGAGCCGGGCTGGTCTGAGGCGGGGGGGACATAGAAGAAGCGGGGTCTTGGGTGCAGAGGATGAGCTTGTCACCTCCTCCCATGAAGACCTGTGGCCCTTTCTGCCCACTTGTTGGGAGAAGAGGCCAGAACTAAGATCTAAGGAGAGGAGAGGCAGACAGGCTGGCACAAGGAGTAGAGCTGGCAAGCCCTGCCAAAGGGCATCTGGAGAAGGGTTCAGACTCAGCAGGGAGGTTAGGGCCCAGAGCAGCATGGCTTAGCTCCCTAATGGTAGGCAACTCCATCATGGTCACTTATGTCAACAGGCCTGAGTTCTGGGACACCTGCATCACTGAGCTCTGTGTTCCCTCTGAAGTTTATTTTATTTATTTATTTATTTATTTATTTATTGAGACAGAATTTCGCTCTGTAGTTCAGGCTGGTCCTGAACTCACTATGTAGTCCAGGCTGGCCTCCAACACATAGCAATCCTCCTGTCTCAGTTTCCCTAATGCTGGGATTACATGTGTGGGCCACCACACCCAGCTTCTGTGGTGCTGGGGAACTGAACTCAGGGCCAGACAAGCGCTTTACCCGCTGAGCTATCCCTCTGGCCCTCCCTGTGAAATTTTTGAGGAACTGTGCTTTGCAGGGATTCCAGCCCAATTCAGTTGAGTTAGGGAGAAGCACTGCATTAGGAATCTGGGACGATCTGCTCTGAGGACTGGGCCTGGGATCCTGGGGCTTTCCTTGCTCCCGCCCCCCCAGCGCCAGTGCTCTGGGAGCCCACTGTGCTTCCCTATGGCCTCCCTGTGGTTCAGGGCTGGACCAGGAGGCTCTTGCCAACCACACGTATTTGTGCGTCCCTTGTCCCAGCAGTTCTGTCAGTCCAGGGGACTCAAGCCTTGCAGGCAGCCCAAAGGAGTGCTCAGTGGGCAGTGCAGCGAGTGGCAATGGAGATCCAGCACAGACTGCATGCGTGCCAAGGTTGTGCCCTTTGTGCCACCCCGTCCCCCACCAAGCTTGTTCTCCTTAACCTGCACTCATCCTCTTGTCCCCACACCCCAGCCCCTTACCTTCAAAGTCTACACCCCGTTGGGACCACAGGTAGCTGGGGATCCAAACAAGACTCGCCAGTGGGAGGGGCATGCCAGGCTTGAGTCCCAGCTTGTGCAAGGGCCGGGAGGTGGGAACAACCTGGACTCATGTGGTGACTAGGAAGACAGTCATAGATGCTGAAATAGGTAGGGGGTGGGGTACAGGACAGAGAGGGTGCTCAGGCCCAACTTAAGGGCCCCAAGAGGATGGCAATGAGACTCAATGAGCTGTTTCTCAGCAGGACCTGGACACCCTAGATCCCAAGTCTCCCTCCTCCAGGACCCACCTGAGCCAGGTGAGGCTAACCAGCCGAGAGGACAGGGCTGATAGCCAGATGGACCTCCCTGTGAAGACAGCTGGAATTTGACCCTTAGACACCGCCTCTGCCATTCTAGGGCCTTGTGGTGAGAGGCAGCCAGATGCTACCAACCTGACGAGAGCCCACGGTCGCATTGTCGGGGGGAGCGCGGCTCTGCCGGGATCCTGGCCCTGGCTAGTGAGGCTGCAACTCGGCGGGCAGCCTCTGTGTGGCGGCGTCCTGGTGGCAGCATCCTGGGTGCTCACGGCTGCGCACTGCTTTGCAGGGTAAGTCCCCACGCACCTGCCCAGCCCGCGTCCGCAACTATCGAAAGGGCCGGTCTCTGCTGCCCCCTGGCGTAAGCTGGTCCCTGATCTCCCTCCTCAAGGCGCCCTCTGGGCTCAGGCCAGGGTAGTAGGGAGGACCCCAGACCAAAAGGACACTCCACGCGAAGCATTAGCCCACTCTGAAGACGCGTCCCCTCTCCGGGCCTAGGCGGAGAAATGTCCCCCCGTGCGGGTTGGCTGGGTGGTACCGACGGACATGGGCCTCTGGGGACCCTCGCTGTGCCCCTGGTTCCCTGTCTCACTCGCCGCTCATTCCTCAGCGCCTCGAATGAGCTTCTGTGGACTGTAGTGCTGGCCGAGGGGGCGCACGGGGAGCAAGCAGAAGAGGTGCCGGTGAACCGCATCCTGCCCCACCCCAAGGTGAGAGGGTTGTACCCAGCCCCTCCGAGCGGGGACAGGACCCCAGCCCCGCTGTCCTCAACTTCGCACTGTCCCTCCCCAGTTTGACCCGCAGACCTTCCACAACGATCTAGCCCTCGTGCAGCTGTGGACACCGGTGAGCCCGGCAGGGCCGGCGCGCCCCGTGTGCCTGCCTCAGGGGCTCCAGGAACCCCCTGCCGGCACGCCCTGCGCCATCGCAGGCTGGGGCGCCCTCTTCGAAGGTATTGGCGAAGAGGGAGCTTGGAAATGCGTAGGAGGAGGATGGGGCCCTGAGGTGATGGAGCTTGGGGAGGTGGGAGTGTAACGGGACGATCTTACACAGCACGAAGAATCGAAGAGGGCAAAGAGGCCTTTAACACGAGGCTCCCGCGCTTTCAAACGCAGCCCCTTCTCTCCTCCCCGCAGATGGGCCTGAGGCCGAGGCGGTCAGGGAGGCCCGAGTTCCGCTGCTCAGCCCGGACACCTGTCAGAGGGCGCTGGGGCCAGCACTGCGCCCCAGCACCATGCTCTGTGCGGGCTACCTGGCCGGGGGCATCGACTCCTGCCAGGTAGGAGTGCGGCCTGAAGAGAGCGTGCTGGTTGGGCTGCTCCCCGGGAACAGGTGGCCTACCTTCTGGGTCGGCCTGGCACCCAGCTTCTCTGAGCAGTTATGTCCTTATTGCTGAAATGGGTCCACATAGTAACCAAGGCACCGCTCAAAGCCACTGTCCTCTGCCCAGTATAAGGCGGGCACGATGGTGTGTGGGGGGCTGAAGTGATCTGTTCTGGTTCCTGTTTTGCAGGGTGACTCTGGAGGCCCCCTAACCTGTTCAGAATCTGGCTCACGCCCCAAGGAGGTCCTCTTTGGAGTCACTTCCTGGGGAGATGGCTGCGGGGAGCCAGGGAAGCCCGGGGTCTACACCCGCGTGGCTGTGTTCAGAGACTGGCTTCGGGAGCAAATGAGCGGTGAGCGCCCCTTCCGCTGCCCTTCTCCCCCAAGTGTCCTTGACGACAGCTCTGAGATAATCGCGGACCCCCGGCTCCCTTCTGCCGTGGGAAAGACTTCTTCCTCCGGGGAAGGGCCGCAGAGGCCAGAGACCCCACACATGGGGTGAGCTGGCTCCCTGCCCCGCCCGCAGCCGCTCCCTCCACTCGCGAGCCCAGCTGCAGGGAGCTTCTGACCTGGGACCCGCCCGAGGAGTCGCTGGCAGAAGCCACCCGGCTCTGCGCCTTCTACGCCCGCCGGTGCCCGGGGTCCCAGGACGCCTGCGAGCGCCTGGCACGCCAGCAGTGCCTGCAGCGCCGGCGGCGATGCGGTAGGTGCCCCCGCCCCGGGCAGGCCGGAGGGTTACGCCGGCCGGCCGCCGCCGCTCAGGCCTCGGTCCCCGCCTCCTCGCAGAGCTGCGCTCGCTGGCGCACACGCTGCTGGACCTGCTGCGGGGCGCCCAGGAGCTGCTCGGCCCGCGCCCGGGGCTGCGGCGCCTGGCCCCCGCTTCGTCGCCGCGGGAGCTTCCGGGGCAGCCGGCCCGTGAGCAGCGGCTGCACTCAGGTACCCCACGCGCCGGGGCAGAGTCGGCCCCTCCGCCTCATCGCGTGCCGCAGAGCCACTTTCCCTCGCCAAGGCGTCCCCCTAACCCCGCGTCTCCCCAGGATCGCGGGCTGCAAGGGTTCGGGTCCAGAAGCAGAGGCCGGAACCGCGCAGGGACGCGAATGGTAAAGACGCCCTCTGCCGGCCCGTGGGAGGGGAGGCGCGAAGTGGCCGGGCGGCGCGAAGGGCTTCCGGGTGGGCGTTCTGCGCTGGGAAGCTGCTCCGCGTGGCAACACGGCAGACCAGCTCTCCTCCCGGCAGAGCAGAGCAGACGACTCTCTGTGGAGGTTGTGCCTCCGGGACCTCCTCTGTCAAACAGGAGTGCTCGGCCTCATGTGATCATCTGACTTCGCTGGACCCCAGTTTCCCCATCTGTAGCGTGCACAGGCTGTCCTGGTGTTCTGGCCGGGGTCCACCCACAGATCCTTGTGGCTGTCGATCCTGTCATTCTCTGGCTTCTCCCTTTCCTGTAGGCTGCTCTGGGCTGGAGGCCCTGCAACAAAAGTTGGCCACCCTTCAGGGGGCCCATGCCTGGATCCTGCAGGTCCCCTCAGAGAACCTGGCCATGAACTTCCAGGAGGTAGGACCCAGGCTAGGAGGGCCGAGAGTGAGCTGGGATGCAGAGAAGGGAAGGTGCGCCAAGCCCTAGTGGGTGTGGGAGGGGGAGCCCGCCCCCAGTCTGGGGGAGAGGTGGAGGTCCAGGGCAGGGGGGTGAAGAGGGCGGCAGGTGTGAGCTGCAGCGCTAGCTGGGTGTCAGGCTGGAACGTGGAGAGGAGTGGAAGGGGCCCTGGAGTGTGCATGTGTGCAGGAAAACAGAGTTGTGGGCTGTGGGGTAGGGCACTGGCCGGGGAGTTTCTGGGGTCTACGGAGGGGAGTGACCCCAGTATTCTCACTAGGAAGTGGGTTTATGGGACCCTGACCCCCCTCCTTCCACAGGTGCTGGCTGACCTGGGCTCCAAGACACTGACCGGCCTCTTCAGAGCATGGGTGCGGGCAGGCCTGGGGGGCCGCCGTGTGGTCTTCAGTGGCCTAGTGGGCCTGGAGCCAGCCACACTGGCTCGCAGTCTTCCGCGGCTGCTAGTGCAGGCCCTGCAGGCCTTCCGGTTGGCCACCCTGGCGGAGGGCAAGCCTGAAAGCCCCCAGAAGGGGGCAAAGGCACACCACACAGTCAGCCCTTGGCTTCCTCCGGCACAGCAGCCACAGGAGGGACTCACTGCTTCCCTTGGCTAAGGGGGTTCAGACAGCATATGATGAACTGTCCACCGACCCACATGGAGGATACATGCGGGTGGGGTGGGGGTCCTGGGCCCCATGTGTCTTCCCAGATGTGTGATCAGAGAATCCCAGATGCTTTAATAAATGTTATTTATAATCCACAGAACCGATCTGGAGCTTTCTTGGGATGGGGAATGGCAGAGGGTAGGACAGCAGATATTTGATATGCTGTCGAGGGGGGCCAGGGAGGGCCCAGTCTCCAGAAACAGCTGGTAAAGTTCACAGAGAAGCGGGGGAGGAGGGCTGATGAGCCCCCATCTGAACATATCTTTTGCCTCCCAAGAAGTGGCAGCAGCTGGTCTGCCTGTCATCACCCCATACATGGCTGACCAGCCCTCACCTCCCTGCTAGCTGTGAAAGTCCCAGCCTGGGATCTCTGCTTCAAGTTCTTGGCTCCCAGCCCTGGCTGGCTGGCCAGTCCCCACCCTCTCATCACCTGTCTTGAGGTGTCAGATTGCATTTCCGGCTGTCTGCTCTTTTTCCCTCCACCCTTGCCCAGCACCTGTCCCCTCTCTGGCCCACCCTCATTCTCCAGTCCTGCGGACTGAAAGAACCAAGACACAAGACCAGCTCGTCGGGGCAGGATGGAAGGGCCTGCACTGATCCTGGCACTGCTGGCTACCCTGTTCGTGAGTGGTAAGGGTGGATGGGACCCCTACCCTTGGGGAGGTGTCCCTCATGTGCCCACCCGACCCTCTACCACATGTCCCTTTCCATGGGTTTGTACCCAATTCCCCAACCCCACTTGGCTATTTCTGCCTGGGGAGGAGGCTGACTCCTGGGTCATCATTCCCAGTAAGTTACTGAGCACCCCTTCACACCAACTCAGCCCAGGAAGACCTCAGAGCAGAGTCCTTCCTGGGTCCCCTGCCCGGTGCCTGTTTCCATCCCCCAGCCTTCCCAGGCAGCAGCTGGGGCCTGAACGAGGAGGAGCGGTTGATCCGGCACCTGTTTGAGGAAAGAGGCTACGACAAGGAACTGCGGCCTGTGGCCCATAAGGAGGACAGTGTGCACATCACACTGGCCCTCACCCTCTCCAACCTCATCTCGCTGGTGAGACACCCCTCTGGGGGTAGGCCTGGAACAAGGGAGGACAGAAATGGCCTCTGAAGGACCTGGAGGTCATGGAGGACACCTGAGGCTCAGGCTGGCCTATGGTAGCTTCCCTACAAGGAAACATGCCTGCTCACTCACCATGCCAGTGGCCCCAACCTTTCTGAACCCAGGCACCCCAATTTAGTTGACAACCAGTCTCCCAAGGATGGAGTGTGTGTGGTGGTACTTGTCATGTAGTACGCTGTTGGCAGAGAGCTTTAAAAGGGAGAGCAGCAGCCGCAGGAAGTAGTGAATAAAGCTGTTTCCTGTCAGATCAGCAGCAGCGGCAGAACCTAACAGGGGCTTCGCTGCCACTCACCTTCGGCTGACAGCTCATCTGTCCCCAGGCCAGGTGCTGAGTGTGCTCCTATTGTACCCATACACCCACACTTCAGGGATGCCTGTCTTCTGCTCCTCTCTTCCACCCATGCACCCTGACTGCAAGTGCCCAGCTGAAAGGTTTGAACTGGTGAAAGGTTTGGGGCCTTTGACAGCCAGCCCTCCTGTCTGATTACAGAAAGAAGTCGAGGAGACCCTCACCACCAATGTCTGGATAGAGCACGTAAGAGCACTCCACTCGGTGTCACAGTCCCTTCCACTTGGGGATCCCCAGTCTGCTTTGTTACCATCCTCCAGGAGGCTGTGGTTGCTCCCTACAAAGAACCCCCAAGCTCAGCTGCCCGTTTTCCCTCCTGGTCCCCTGCTAGCTCTGATGGCACCTTCAAGGTTAGGACTGACCTTTGGGGGAATTTCACTTTATCCTGATTTTTATTAGAAGACAGTCTTATTAAAAGTGTCAGATCTGCCAGAAGTCTGTAACACAGACACGAATCTTCTGTTCACAATAGAAATAACGCTCTCTTAGCATCTCACGCAGCTGTTCGCGACAGACCTGTGTACTCTCTTCCTCTGTCTCCCAAACCTCTTTTGTCACAGCATCCATACCCTGGTCACTAGGGACAGTGGAGGAGGCAAGGCAGAAGCAGAGTCCCTGCTAACGGCTCTTTGGGCTTCCAGGGCTGGACAGATAGCCGGTTACAGTGGAACGCCAGTGAATTTGGGAACATCAGTGTCCTGCGCCTGCCTCCTGACATGGTGTGGGTCCCAGAGATTGTGCTGGAAAATAAGTTGAGTGGAGCCCTTCCTGGCCTCCCACCCACCATTCTGCACCTCTCCCTTAAGTGTTCCCAGCTGCCTCCTCTTACCCTAGTTCCCCTCCGGCTCCTGCTCTGCCTCCCCGAACCCTGTGAGCTCAGAGCCGGCCAGTGTGCTCAGTGATCATGTCCCTGTCCTCCAGCAATGATGGCTCCTTCCAGATTTCCTATTCCTGCAATGTGCTTGTTGATGACACAGGCTACGTGTACTGGCTACCACCCGCCATCTTCCGCTCCTCTTGCCCCATCTCTGTCACCTACTTTCCCTTCGACTGGCAGAACTGCTCCCTCAAATTCAGGTATGCCCTGTCCTCTAGCCCCTTCCCCAGAGGCCACAGGAAATAAATGAGACACCTCCAGCAGCAGAGGCCCCAACCTGTCCTGATCGGAGCTCCCCTGCCCATCATCATCCTCCATGCCCCCAGCTGGTGGCTGAGGGCCACCTCTGCCCACTGCTCTCCCCAGCTCGCTCAAGTACACAGCCAAGGAGATCACCCTGAGCCTGAAGCAGGAGAAGGAAGATAACCATACCTACCTAGTGGAATGGATCATTATTGACCCTGAGGGCTTCACAGGTACACGAGGGATGGGCAGCCCCTTAGACACACACTCATCCATGGATATGCACAGTTACAGTGTCATCAGACACACGCACATGCACACACTCATGTATGCACATGTATACCCAGGAGGCCATCAAACATACAGACAGGCACAGACAGGCAAACACATCCCACTGGCCAAGAAGCATACACTCTTCCAATAGACAAAGATGTCCCAAAGGCAGTGCTGGGAAGGAGTGGCAGTGCCAGAAGACTCCTGGGTGTGACAGAGGCTGCTGAGAATAGATGCGGCTGACAGAGGAGGGTGGTTAGTCCCTCCTGTGCTTCGAGACCCTTGGGTTTGGTTAGGATGTGAGATGTATCATACAGTGGATATGTGTTACCTCCACCCCATCAGTGAGTCCCTGTCAGTATGTCACCTCACTGCACAATCCTGTTCACTGGAAGAAATCCAGGTCTAGCTCGTTTCAAGGCAAGAATATTATTGGAGTGTTTGTTATCCTAAGACCTGGCTGAGGAAGAAGAGCTCTACTAATGTCAACTTAGGAGGCTGGAAGAATAGCACAGGGGCTAGAACACTTGCCTATCAAGTGCAAGGCCCTGAGTTTGATTCCCTAGTACCATATAAACTGGGTGTAGTGGCACACACCTGTAACCCCAGCACTTAGAAGACTGCTGTGAGTACGAGGCTATTCTAGGCTATATAGTGAGCTCAGGACAAGCCTGGGCTGCAAAGAGAGACCCTGTCTCAAGAAAAATATATATACCAAATTAATTTTTTTCTTTTTTTAGCTTACAAAGACAGGCACTATAACTGGGAATCTTTATTTTTAACTCTATGTCTTTTAATCTATACATAATCTATTGTTGGCTAGTGAGATCTTTTAAGCCTATATGGCCTCAGCTTCTATTGTTTTTCCAAAGAGAGAAAAATAATTAATCACAGAGGGAGACAACCCCCACACTGAAAACACCATCCCAACTTCAGGGAGACCCCATATAGAACCTGAAGCCCCCTCTGCACCTCACATCCTTTGGGACCTTGTAAACAGGTCCAGCTCATTCTACACCAAACCCTCTCCTGCCTCAAGTTTCCCTCAGCTTCCTGGGTCTCCTACACATAGCCACATACCAACCTTTCCTTATTCTCCCTCAGAGAATGGGGAATGGGAGATTGTACACCGGCCAGCGAGGGTCAACATGGACCCCAGTGCCCCACCAGACAGCACCAGCCACCAGGATGTCACTTTCTACCTCATCATCCGCCGCAAGCCGCTCTTCTACATCATCAATATCCTGGTGCCCTGTGTGCTCATCTCATTCATGATCAACCTGGTCTTCTATCTGCCAGCCGACAGTGAGTCCAGAGCCCTGTCCTGCTCCTGGCTGTCCAAAGCCTGGCCTGAGCCGCCAAGCACAGATGCTCATGCCCCATCCCTCACTTCCCCTGGGAGACATGGGGGTCCCCCCACCTGAGGCTTCCACCTAGGGACCGGCACGTGGGCCACTGGCTAGCAAGGGAAGGCTCTATGCCCTGCTGACATCCCCAGTGGACAGGACAAGGTCCCTCCTTGGCTGCTACTTCTATCTCTTATGCGGACTTCCCAGGGACCTAGGGAGAAGCTGGACTGTCCTGCTACCAGGGCAGAGACCAGGTTGCGATGGCCACCCCATCACTACCACCCAAGAGGCCATCACCTATTGACCTAGTGGGTAGATGAGGAGTTCTGGGGAAGCTGGGGCATGGGGACAGAAAATCTACCCATGCTTACTGCAAAGGCAGCAATTCCACAATTCAAGAAGCATAGTGAGTCCCAGGGACAGAGGCCATCTAGCCCTTGCTGTGGCAGACAGGCAGACATCCCCAGTGGACAGGACAGAAATCTGTACAGAACTATGGGTGGCTGGTGGGTTGGGGCCATTCCAGGGACTTCTGGGGGAGGCAGGGCTCTACCAGGCAAGATTGAGGAGCGACTGCAGAAGGGGCCACATGGGGCCATGTGAGCACCTTGTACTGGGGCTCAGGTGGGAAGCACAGGACGGTGATGGGTCTTTGCCTGAAAGGCTAAAGCTGGGGTATAATCTTGAGGCTGTGAGGGCTCCCCGGGGCTTTCTAAGCAGGGAGTGACACATAGAGATCTATGCTTTAGAAAGCCAGCGGAGTGATGAGGGTGGGGTAATGATGACAGCTAACATTGACTGATCACTTGCCCCCAAGTGCCAGGCAGAGTGACTTGTTTTTATATGCAGTCTCAGTACATTGAGCAGGTGAGGTGAGAAAACAGGCACAGAGAGGTTAGGTTCTTCTCTCAGGATACCCAGCTAGTGAATAGCACAGCCAGGATTTGAACCCCTGCACTCCAGGGCTATTGCCTATGATATTCATCAGGGCACCAAGGCACCA
This sequence comes from Ctenodactylus gundi, assembly GCA_004027205.1. Classification (NCBI taxonomy): domain Eukaryota; kingdom Metazoa; phylum Chordata; class Mammalia; order Rodentia; family Ctenodactylidae; genus Ctenodactylus; species Ctenodactylus gundi. Next base: position 66,057 of record PVKB01004995.1, on the reverse strand, counting down.
TGAACAGTGCTGGTAAGGGCCACCCTAGGGGACCCTGTGGCTTGTGGTCTGTGGTTCTAGCTACGCCTGGCTTTTCCAGGTGGCGAGAAGACATCAGTAGCCATCTCAGTGCTCCTGGCCCAGTCTGTCTTCCTGCTGCTCATCTCCAAGCGGCTGCCCGCCACGTCGATGGCCATCCCTCTCATTGGCAAGTGAGTGGGGCCCGCACACAGGCCTACCCGATATACCTTCTGACCAGTGGGGATTCAGGCTGAGTATGTACCCACAGGTTCCTGCTCTTTGGCATGGTGCTGGTCGCTATGGTTGTGGTGATCTGTGTCATCGTGCTCAATATCCACTTCCGAACACCCAGCACCCACGTGTTGACTGAGGGGGTCAAAAAAGTGAGTACTGGCAATCAACAAAAACTGGGAGTCTGTGGGGCCCTGGCTGGAAGAAGGGAAAACACCACTATGTCCTTCACTGGGGAATAGTACTCAGCTGTGAAAAAGCACCAGCCACCATGCATACCTGCAGAATGTGGCATGGAGGAAGGCACAGAGAAGAGCACTCGTTGCAGGATTTCTTTCTCTGAGACTCAAGAACTAGCAAAACCAGTCTTAGATACAGAAGTCAGGACAATGGCTACCTCCAAGGAGGAAGTGAGGGAGGGGAGATGGCATAGTCACTTTCTCATTGCTGGGACAGAATACTTGACATCTGCAAATTCAGGGAGGAAAGATTCATTTTAGCTCACAGTTTCAGATGGTCATAGTCCCTACCTGGACACTGGCAATGGTAGAAGCACATGGCAGAGCTACCCTTCCAGGTCCCGTCCCCATAATCCACCCCTCCTGGGTCAAGTCTGGCGATCTGCCCCCTCCAGTCAGGCCCCGCTTCCCACCAGCACCAGCACACTGATATTTTATAACATCCAAATACACAAGACTTTGGGGGACAGTTCAGATCCAAACCATAACCAGAAGCATTAGGGGACCTTTCTGGGATGATGTTTATAATCATATCTGGGTGGTAACCACACAGGTGAATGCAACAGTAAAAATATATCCATCCATTAGTCTAAGATTTGCTCACTTTTCAATGGTCATAGTGGCACACATGTATAAACCCAATCCTCTGGAGACTCAGGTAGGAGGATCTCAAATTCAAGCCCAGCCTGGGCAACTTAGTGACTTAGAGAGACCCTATCTCAGAATACATAATAATAATAATAATAAAAAGGACCGAGGATGTAGCTCAGTGGGAAGGCCCCAGGTTTAATACCCAGCACACACACACACACACACACACACACACACACACACACACACACCCTGTTCATTCTACTTTAAGTGTGTGACCCCCACAGCTAAAAGGAAGAAGGAGGAGGGGGCTAGAGGGCTGTGGCTCGGTGGCATAGCACTTGCCTAGCATGAATGGGACCCCGGGCCGAATCACTAGCACCACAGAAGAGGAAAAGCAAAAACAAAAGGTAAGGATTTGGAGGCCAGGGTGCTCAGGTCAACTTCCTGGTGACTTGGCTGCTACAAGGCCAGAAGGCTGCTGGAGGCGACCTGAGAGGGTTTTGCAACTCTCCTGGTCTCTGAAGCACCTGAAGGCATGAGCTCAGCATTTTCGACATTTATGATACTTTTTGTCTTTACTATTTCTTTTTGATGAATAAATTCTGCTTTGAGCTGTGAGTAATGTGAGAGTTAGAAACAACCTAAGTGTCCATCTGCTGGGCAGTGGAGAAACACAAGGCAGAGTCAGACTGGAGAACAGTTTGTAACAGCCAGGAATGAAGTCCTAGATGTTAAGACTTCATAAAGGCCAACCTGTCCTCATTAAATGGCCTTTCTTATGTCCCTTTGTCTACCACCAAAGCTCTTCCTGGACACCCTGCCCAGGCTCCTGCACATGTCCCGCCCAGCAGAGGAGGGACCCAGTCCTGGAGCCTTGATACGGAGGAGCAGTTCTCTGGGCTACATCTCCAAAGCAGAGGAATACTTCTCACTCAAGTCCCGCAGTGACCTCATGTTTGAGAAGCAGTCTGAGCGACACGGGCTGGCCCGGCGCCTCACCACTGCACGTGGGTCCCTGTGGCTTGGGTGTGTGGCTCACCTGTGGGAAGCAAGCAGGGGCAGGCCTTATACCCCCACTGGCGGTCCACAGGGCAGCCCCCGGCAAGCTCTGAGCAAGCCCAGCAAGAACTCTTCAATGAGCTTAAGCCAGCTGTGGACGGGGCCAACTTCATCGTTAACCACATGCGGGACCAGAACAATTACAATGAGGTGAGTGGCCACATGATTGCCACACGTGAATGTTCAAACAGTACACTGATCAAATGTGTTCCCAAGATGCATGGTTCCCTTCACATACATATACCAATGTAGGTGAGGGAGCCCATGGTGGGTGCAGTTTCTTAGATAATGCACTGTCCTAGAGAGGGAGAAGTTCCACCCAGAATCCCATATCAGCACACTGGTCCAGGTGCATGCTCAGCCCCACCCTGTCTGGGCCACACTCAAGGCATGCCTTGGAGTCCCTTCTTTGTCCTAGCTGTCAGCTATTTCTGTCCCTGCCCAGCACCATGCCTGCTACTCCAGACAGACAGGAATTTAAATGGTAGCCACCGTTGTTCACCTACACAACTGATTAAAATTCTCCCTTGTGAAAGAAACTCCTTTCTAGTTCACCTATGGGTGGCAGACACACAGAGTGGCTGGAAGGGCTGAGAAAGAACTGGAATCATCTGTTGTCCTCAGCCCTCTCTGAAGCCTGCCATAAGGGCTGCCTTCTCTTTGTCTCAACACACACAATGATTGGTCCTGCTGTGGTCACAGGGGCTTGGGGTCTTAGTAGGGGAAGATGCCGGCAGGTCCCATCTCATCTTGTCTGCTGCCCCCAAGGCAGTCCAAACAACATATGGAGGCCTGGCCGCTCCCTCTACACTGGACCTTGGGGTGTGAGCCTGCAGTCTGAGGCCCCTTCTCATCCCTCTGTGTCTGTCTTCCTTCCAGGAGAAGGACAGCTGGAACCAGGTGGCCCGCACAGTGGACCGCCTCTGCCTATTTGTCGTGACACCTATCATGGTGGTGGGCACAGCCTGGATCTTCCTGCAGGGTGTCTACAACCAGCCCCCACCCCAGCCTTTCCCTGGGGACCCTTTCTCCTACAAGGAGAAGGACAAACGCTTCATCTAGTGGGCTGAGGGAGTAGCCATGCAGACAGTGCATCTGGGATAAGGGAAGGAAAGCCAGTCCCTGGCCCTGACCTTGGTGGGTGCAGCAAGGCTGGGGCCAAGGTCAAGGGAGGAAGCAGCCCCTCCTCAGTAGTGGTTCCTTTGTACATTTAGACTGGGCTGCTTGAGGTAAGCTGAGCGAGCACCGGCTGGGCTCAGTCAGCATTGTCTGGAGAGTGGGCAAGAGGATGAGGAGAGGCAGGGGCTTTCTCAGGGCTAGAAAGGGTGCCTCACAGGGAGAGTGCTGTGAGGCCTCTCATAGGCAAAGCCACCTCTTTGCCTCCCAGGTGGAGAAGAGCAGCAGGATTCTGTGCCTTTACTTCCTGGTTCCCCCTCGAGCTCTGCTTCTGAAGCCTATTGGGACTAAGGGTGGGCACCTACCTCTCTCTACGCCCCTGGAGAAGGAGGTTTTCTGCAGAGGTCGGGTAAACAGGGTCCAGAGCGTTGTTCTCTACTTCTTTCTTCCTTGGCCATGATGTCTGGGTCCCTCTGAGAAGCCTAGGACTAGAGAAACACAAGGGCAGACTTGGAAGATGGCACACCCCCAGTCTGCATCAGGTCACACACAATCCTGCAGAGAGAGAGGAAACGCCCAGCTACACACACACACACACACACACACACACACACACACACACACACAGTGCCCTCCCAGCTGGATGTGCTTACTACTTTTCCCCAAGTACAGTTGCTGTGTTTATTTAAAATTCAAATTCAGCTGGACATCTTGTATTTTTATTTGCTAAATCTGGCAGCTCCCAGCCCCAAAGAGAGGCCACACTCAGTCCTATCCTGAGAGCTAAGGGTGGAGGCTGCCAGAGGTGGGATTCATGGGTCACCCAGAAGGGAACCCCAGCTCTGGCTTCCCACTCTTGTATTGCCCCTCCCATGCTGTACCCTCTTGGGCGGTGTAACCAACAAAGGAGGCAGAAGTGAGGATGTTCTGAGATTAAGTTATGAAAGGCACTGCGGCTCTTGTCTCACCCACTCTCTTTCATATCAGCTGGATATCACTTTGGGAAGCCAGATGGGATGTTGAGCCCCATAGGAAGGTCTGCACGGCAAGGAACCAAGGCCTCCTGCCAACAGCCACCTGGGTGAACTTGGAAGTGGCTCCTCCTGCCCCAGTGGGGCCTCCAAATGAATCACAGCCCCATGAAAGGCTCCAAACTAGAACCACGTATCTAAGCTGCCCTTGGATTCTAGATCCTCAGAAATTATTTGGGATAATAAATATTTGTTGTTTTAGGCAACAGAGTTCGGAGTCATGTGTCAGACTCGCAGTGTGGCCTTGGGTGAGCCATCATTCATCTCTTAACCCTAGTTTTCTTGTCTGCAAGATACGTGAATAGCAAGTCCTACAAACAGAGTGTTGTGAAGATCAAATTTGTTATTAGAAATAAGGTTTTTCTACTGTGTCCTATAAATTCAAGGGGTGGTTATTTAATCCAGGCCACAAAGGGCTCAGGTGTAAGCCTCCCACATCCAAGCCTGGTATGGTGACTGAGAGAGCACAGAACAGGGTACAGAGAGTGTAGTTAGTCACCTCCTGTGTGTACAGACAAATGGTCTCCATGGCTGAAGCCATGGAAGGAATGGGTGACCTGATTAGCCCTGTTCAATAGCAGGGGAGATGTTAATCTTTAGATGTAACTACAGAATAGGAAAAACCATATAAAACTAAACCTGCTTGTAGTTATTTTTGCCTTCCAATATGAACGGTCCACAAATTCAGGTTGAAAAACCTTTAATTATCCCCTCTGGATAGGAAAACCAGGTCCCACACACCACATGAACAGGAAGCTCAGCAACCCCTGGGAATCATTCAGCAACTCAGCGAAGGTCCTTGTCTGGTGCACAGATAAAAAAGGGTCTGATGGTCAGGAGGAATGGCTCAGCAGTTAAAGCACTTGCCTAGCAAGTGCTAAGTGCCCAAGTTGGATTCTCCAGGACCTAAAAAGTTGGGCGTGGTAGCACACGCCTGTAATCGCAGCACTTGGGAGGTTGAGACAGGAGGGTTGCTGTGAGCACAAGGCCAGCCTGGGCTACATAGTGAGTTCAGGACTAGCCTGGGCTACAGAGCGAGAACCTGTCTCAAAAAATAAAGGGGGGTGGGGGTCTGAGGAAAGACCTGTAATCCCAGCACTCTGAATGCTGAAGCAGGAGAATTGTGATGAGTTTGAGGCTGACTGGGCTACAGAGTGAGTTCAGTACCAACCTGGACTACAGAAGGAGACCCTGTCTGCAGGGGAGGCAGGGAAAGAAAGAGGGAGGGGAAGAGAGAAAAAGGGAATCTGAATTCTAAATCTTGGGCTGTCCCCAGGCTCACTGCTTTTCTCTGCCATGTGGTGGCACTGTTGACAGTGCGACTTAGTCCAGCCACAGAGTGCTGGCTGGCACCCCGGTTGACTTAACTTTTCCTTTGGGAAGTCACATTCACAGAGGAAACTTTCTGGAAGACCGAATTACATCCCCATACTCCTTCCAGGCCAGTAGAGCTGACCACCCCCGTTCAATGGGAATCAGTTAGGAATGAACTGGGCTTCAAGGAACAGAACCCTAAAGAGCCATAGCTGTAGCTTCAAAAAAGGTTTCCTTTTTCTCCCACGGTAAGAATCTAGAAGTGATGACTGTACTGACTCGGCTATGCAACAAAACTATCAGAGACTCGGGCTGCTGGCTGCCTAATGAGCCCTACTTCACAGCACATTGGCCTTGTTTCTCATGCTCACTGCCTCTGCTCCCAAGGCAGAGCATCATACTGCACATCTGTGTTCTGACAGGAAAGTGACCAGTCATTTCTGACCCCTTTTATCACAAAGCAAACCTTTTCTATGAAGACCTGCAGCATCTCATTGGTAAAAACATTTTGTGGTTACCTCTATGTGCAGGGAAGCCTGAAAAATTAATATGGTCACCTACATATCCAAGGATTTGGCTGCTGTGAATCCAACTATCCACAGATGAAAATATTTTGGGGGAAACTGTCTGTATTGTACACATTCAGATTTTTTTCTTGTCACCAATTCCTGAACAATGTAGTATAGCTATATTGTGTAGGTCTGTAATTCCAGATTTTCTGGAGGCTGAGGCTGGAGGATCCCAAGTTTGAGTCCAGCCTAGGCAATTTAATAATTTAATAAAACCCTGTCTCAAAATCAAAAAATAAAAATGGAAATGTAGTTTAGTGAAGGCTCTGGGCTTGACTCCTAGTATCACCAAAAAATTTTTTAAGCTTCGTATGGTGGCACACACCTGTAATCCCAGCATTTAGGAGGGTGAGGCAGGTGGACTGCCATGAGTTCAAGCCCAGCTTGGCTACATAGAGAGTTAAGGACTCAGCCTGGACTACAGAACAAGACCTTGTCTCAAGACAAAAAATAAAAATAAAAAATTTTATATATAAATATTTTACATATATGTATATGTGATACATATATATTTGTATATGTATCTATACATTTGCACAATATTTATACTCTATTCTGTATTATAAGTAACAGATTAGGAGTAGATTATGTAGGATATATGCAGATTCTACACCATTTATATAAGAGATTTGAGCACAGGCAGATTTTGGTATATGAGGGGGCCTTGAATCCAATCCTCTATGAACACTGAGGGACAACTCTATTCAGCTTTTCTAACCTCTGTAATAGGAGTGGGCAAAGGACAAGGAGCTGTTAGACAATGCATGATATAGATCCTAACACTCCGTACTTGACCCACCCAGGAATCACCACTCCTCACAGACCACTTGCCCTCCTGAGGATACCAAAGAGGCTTGTTGGCCTTCTCTTCAAAAGCAGGGAAGGGGGAAAGGGTCCAATCTTCACACTTAGAGAGATGGCATAATTCTTAATAGAGGGAAAATTGGTTTCCATGTTGCTGTCGCTTGGATCTTGCCTGTCCCCCAAATGCCTCATATATTGGGAGGCAGAGTTTGGGGGAAGGTTCAGATTCTTGCTGTTTGACCTGGAAAGATCTATCAGCTCCTTGAGAGTAGGGGTTTCCCAAGGCCTCAGAGCTTTCAGGTGTTTGTTATTTACTTGTGGACCAGGAAATAAGGGAAGGGCACTCACTCTGGGGGGGACCCAAACAGCCTAAAGTTATTAAAGAAAAAACATTGTTGCAGCTTCTTCCTTGGAAAGCTCCTGGGCTTGCTCCTGCTTGTCTTGGCTCTGTCTGCAATGGGAAGAACAGATACAATTTTTGTCTGCCTGCCCTCATAAACCAGGAGTTCCCATGAGTAGCACATGTGCCTTCCTGGGTCTCCCCCTACCTAGCACTGAGCCTTACACATGCAGCAACCTCCACAGTGTGTTGTAGGTTATAATAAATACTGAGGCCTCGCAGATGAGCATCTCATTAGGAACCATCCTGGTCACAGAGCCTGAGTTCCAGGTCCCTCTCGGGTCTCCTAATCTCAAAGCCTGCCAGGTCTGTGTGCTGCCTCAGTGCACAGAAGAATCTGGTCTAGTCTTGAACCAACAGCGCAGAGGTCTGCTGGGCACTTTGCTTTTCTCCTAGGTGCATCATCCCAGTTTCTTGGCCCCAAAGAGTGACCCATGAAGATGTCAGGTTGGTGGGCAGAGGTTTAAGAAATTCACACGGAGGGGGCTAGAGGAATAATACAACGATTAGAGGTCTTGCCCAGCAAGTGCTCTTGCTCCACATAAACCAAGCATGTAGGTACACGCCTGTAAGCCCAGTACACTAGAGCCGGAGGCAGCAAGATAGCTGTGAGTTTGAGGCCAGCCTGGGCTACATAGTGAGTTCAAACCAGCCTGGACTACAGAGCAAGCCCTTGTCTCAAAGAAAGAAAGAAAGAAAGAAAGAAAGAAAGAAAGAAAGAAAGAAAGAAAGAAAGAAAGAAAGAAAGGAAGGAAGGAAGTTCACATATAATAATCATGCCTGTACAACAGCCTCCACACCTCCCAGAGCCTGACTCCATGAAGTTAGGAGGACGAGGGGGCCCCATCAACCACCGCCAGGACCTCCTCACTAGCCTCCCTCTCTCCCACATGCATCTGTCCCTAGCAGTGTCCTGAATACCCGTTAGACACCAGTGCTGGGGCACTGAGTTTGAGGTGGGGTTTGGGGAGTGGACTGTCTCTATCGGGACGGACAGGCCTCTCTCGTAATCTGAGTACAGCATTGTGTGCATCCTGGGACAGCTGACAATGTTGTGGTCAGACAGCTGGTTAGGGCTGGGAGGGCTGGGCAGGCTGGTGGGGTGGGAGTAGGCTGTCATGTCACATGACACCCAGCCCATCTCTGTCTGCCCTGGATCCAGTGAGGTGCTTCACACTCCTGTCACTGGAGAGAGCTGAGGCACCATGCACGGAGGCCAGGGGCCATTGCTCCTCTTGTTGCTGCTGGCTCTCTACCTGGGTGTGACACCGGGGAATTAGGGACTGGGGAGCCCAGAGAAGGGGTCTGAGTCCTCAGGGACAGAGTCTGGAGCTCTTGAAGGGCTTGCCCCAGACCCCTGAGTCTCCTCTTGTCCCTCCACTTCTTGCTATTCTGCCTTTGGGCCCCCACAGTGAGGCTATGGCTGTCATTGCAGAGGCCCAGGCCCGCAACCAGGAAGAGCGCCTGCTCATCGACCTGATGCGCAACTATGACCCCCACCTGCGACCCACCGAGCACGATGCAGATGTGGTCAATGTCAGCCTGAAGCTCACCCTGACCAACCTCATCTCCCTGGTGAGCTGTGGGAGGGAAGAAGGGCTTAGCACCAAGCACCAGGACCTACTGCGGGGAGGGGGACCCAACTCCAGCACTCAGGAAGGAAGTATGCCCACAGTGGGGGAAGCTGAGGGTCAGGAAAACCCCATGATTGTGAAGACTGGGGCCTTAGTACCATCAGTGTCCTCAGAGACCCCAGGTACTAAGCCTGTAGGGACAGAAACCTAAGCAAGGCTATGACAGAGGGGGCTTAGCCCTCTGCTTTGTACCTCCAGAATGAAAGAGAGGAAGCCCTCACCACCAATGTCTGGATAGAGATGGTAAGTGGCCACTCTGCTGCTCTCCTGTCTGCATGAGTGCCCTCTTCAGCTTCCCAGGGTGGATGCTCATACCTGGACCTCTGTGCGGCCAGGAGCAGAGGTCTGGCAACACCCTTCCCCCCAACCCCCTTGCAGCAGTGGTACGATTATCGCCTGCGCTGGGATCCACAAGACTACGGAGGCCTGTGGGTGCTGAGGGTGCCATCCACCATGGTGTGGCGACCAGATATTGTGCTGGAGAACAAGTGAGGAGAGGGCTCAGTCAAGAGTAGGGAACTGAGGACAGCCGGGGTCAGAGCCCAGTAAAACAAGGAGACTGGGAAAGGGGACAAGGAGACTGAGGGTATAAAGCAGGAAAGGGCTGGATGAATGGGTGCTGAGGGCAGGGCCCTGGGAGTGGACTCAGACCCCAGGGCCAGCTGACCTGACTCTATGCCTGGTTCTGTGCTTCTGGGCTTGGTCACCCGAGTAGTGGTTGGAGGTGAGGACCTGTTGGCATTTGTGACCTCAAGGCTCACCCACAGGGGGAGAGGGCAGGTGGTGATGTGAGGTCTGGGGTGGGGCTGCTAGGATCTGAGCCTACAGTCCCATTGCCTGACCTGTGCACACAGTGTGGATGGTGTCTTCGAGGTGGCCCTCTACTGCAACGTGCTGGTGTCCCCTGATGGCTGTATCTACTGGCTGCCACCTGCCATCTTCCGCTCTTCTTGTTCTATTTCCGTCACCTACTTCCCCTTCGACTGGCAGAACTGCTCCCTCATCTTCCAGTGAGGCCATTTATGGGGTAGAGGAGGGGGGGTTAGGGAACTGCTTAAGAGGGGCCTGGGCAGCGCTAGGGTGTTCCGTGTCACCTAGAGGCCAGGGGCCTGGCTCCAGCTCTCCCAGGCCTCTGTGCCTATGCCAGGTGGAGACACCTGCTAACTTCCAGTGTTCCCCTCATCCTCAATATCCCTGCTTGCCCCAAAGGGAATAATTAATTTCTGACATAAATGGGTAAGAACACAACAGCACCCTGCACACAGGCAGAACCATGGGAGTTGAGTGGTAGGTTGTCCTAGGAAGGAGGAATTTGATTGCAAACCCTGGGCCAAAGTCTGTTTGTGACCAAAGGCTCAGTTCCCTCATCTCTAAGTGTGGGAAGAGAGTCCTGGGTGAGGGTTTCCTGAATTTCAGAGGTATGATACCATCTCCTCATAAGGAAACCTTGCAGGGAGTCTCTGTCAGTAATCTGACCCAAGAGGTTTTATCCTGGCAGGCATGCATTTTCCACATTATAGCCATTAATGACAGGGGGCAAACACAGCATTGCCCTGGCCTCTTTGGTTACGTCGGTACTGAGTAGTATCTCCAGGTTCTTCTATTCAAACATCCTGGACCCCCAAAGAGCCCACATTCTCTCTGCCCTCCACACCTTACGTTATTTCTTTATAAAGCACTCAAGTATGTTGGCCTGCAGTTTTTGAAGCATGTGCCCCTAGTTGCCCTCAGATCACTGTCTGTGACCTCATGGGCAGGTCCCCCAGCCTCTGGTTTACCCTCTTTTCCTCTATGCCCCAGGTCCCAGACCTATAGCACCAGTGAGATCAATCTGCAGCTGAGTCAGGAAGATGGACAAACCATTGAGTGGATCTTCATTGACCCTGAGGCCTTCACAGGTAATCTCCCCTCCAGGGGCTTCCCAGTAGCTACCCTGGGCTCCAGGAGGTGGCCACAGGAACAAAGCCATACCAAGGCCATGTCTCTCCCATGTAACTCCCATAGAATATGCTCTTTAAAAGATTCAGGGAAGCCAGGCCCAGTGGCTCAGGTCTGCAATCCAAGCACTCTGGGAGGCTGAGATAGTAGTAGGATTGTAAATTTGGTCCAGCCTGGGCAATTTAGCAATTTTGTGAAACCTTGTTGCAAAGGTTTTAAATGAGGGGTGGGGGGGGGCGGATTGGAGATTTAGCTTAGTACAGTAACCCTGGGGGTTTAATTCCCAGGGCTGCAAAAGAAAAAAATCAATGAATTATTCCATTATTGTAGTTACTACTCAGATTTAGAAATACCCAACCTCTCTCCCCACTTATGCCCCTTCTTGGGGCCCCCATCTGCTAGTGTTTCCGGGGACACATGCTGCCTTGTGGCTAGGTTTCTCCAGCTTCAGGTCTGCCCAGGCTGTGCCCCATGCCCACTTACAGAGAATGGGGAGTGGGCCATTCGGCACCGGCCTGCCAAAATGCTGCTGGATGAGACAGCACCAGCCGAGGAGGCAGGCCACCAGAAGGTGGTGTTCTACCTGCTCATCCAGCGCAAGCCCCTCTTCTACGTGATCAACATCATCGCTCCCTGCGTGCTCATCTCTTCTGTCGCCACCCTCATCTACTTCCTCCCTGCCAAGGGTACCTGGGCCCTGGGAGAGGGGAGCCAGGCCCTGGACAGCCCCACAGGGGACCCCTGGGAGGCCAGGGCAGGCACTGCCTGCAGCACAGAGTGGCACCATCACTCACGACCAGGGCAGTGGTTCTTGAGGGAAGTGGGGGGAGTGAGGGGAGAGTTGTGGAGGGCATAGCCTGAGGGGCCTCTTGGTCATGAGCAGCGGGCGGACAGAAGTGCACAGTGGCTATCAACGTACTCTTGGCCCAGACTGTCTTCCTCTTCCTCGTGGCCAAGAAGGTTCCAGAGACCTCCCAGGCAGTACCGCTCATCAGCAAGTAAGGCCAGTCCTGAGGCCTGCCCCACTCCTTTCTTAAGGCCTCCACCCACCCTCCTCCACCAGGGAACCTAAGAATGGGTGGCAACTGAATACAGGGTGCCTAAGGGCCAACCCAGCCCCTTCCCCTCCAACAATGACAGGTACCTGACCTTCCTTATGGTGGTGACCATCCTCATCGTTGTGAATGCTGTGGTCGTGCTGAACGTGTCCTTAAGGTCCCCCCACACACACTCCATGGCCCGAGGAGTACGCAAGGCAAGGCCCCTCCTTCTTGTTCATACATGTTTCCCTCTTTGCCCCCTGCCATGTTGTATACCTGGCTCAGTTAGCAGCAATCCTATCCTGTGTGTGCTTTCACAGGTGTGCTAACTAGACCAGAAAGACAAAACTGGGTGCTTTCTAGGTGTCAGGAAGATTGAACGTATTAACAATTAATCTTCACAAAAATCCCTGTTAAGTGGGTAATCTCTATCGAGCAGATGAGGAAACTGAGGCACAGTAGTTTAGCATCTCGCCCTACGTCGCACAGCAAGAGAGTTGGGGAGACAGAATTCTGCCCTGGCAATTGGATTCTAGAGTCTGTGTGATCTTCAGTCAGCTCAGGCGCTTGTTACAAATGCAGATTTCCAGGTCCACCCCAGGCATCCTAGCCAGAATAGCAGGGAGCTGAGGGGCAGGAAATTGTGTATTTTTAATATGGGTCCAGGTGATTCTGACGTGTACAAAATTTAGGGCCCTGGGTTCTGTATCCAGGACAGAACAGTCAAGCTACATATGAGGGCCAAGTCACTGCCCCTCATGTGCTTCCACAGGCCTTGGCAGTATGACCCCTTTACACCACCTCCAGCTTCTGCTCCAAAGTTCAGCCTGTCTGCCAGTGCCAAGCCACTCAGAGCAACACTCTCCCCCTGCAGGTGTTCCTGCGGTTTCTGCCCCAGCTGCTGCGAATGCATGTTCGCCCACTGGCCCTAGCAGCCGTGCAGGATGCCCGGCCCCGTCTCCAGAACGGCATCTCGTCAGGGTGGTCCATCACAACTGGAGAGGAGGTGGCCCTCTGCCTGCCCCGCAGTGAACTCCTCTTCCGTCAGCGACACCGCAATGGGCTGGTGAGGGCTGCCCTGGAGAAGCTAGGTAAGGCCCAGAGGTTCCCTGAGGCCACTCCTGCCAGACTCCAAATGGGGAATTGGGCACAGCAGTGAGTATTAAGCAAGTGTCCAAGTTGAGAGGCTGCGATCTCTAAGGAGAGGCCACCTTCTCTGCCTGTTTCTCCCAGATCTTATCCTTTCTCCCCATCAGAGAAAGCCCCGGAGCTGGAGCAGGGTCAGGAGTTCTGTGGCAGCTTGAAACAGGCCGCCCCAGCCATTCAGGCCTGCGTGGATGCCTGCAACCTTATTGCCCGTGCCCAGCACCAGCAGAGTCACTTTGACAGTGTAAGCCAGAACACGCAGGGTGGGTGTCCTGGGGTGAGAACCTTGGCATGAGAAGGTAGGGGGCAGAATGAATGCATAGAGTACTGGATGGAAAGCAGAGGTGGGAACTGGGGAGAAGAGATCTCAGGAATTGGTTGGGGGGGGGAGGGTGACAGAAGAAGACAGCTTGGGACCTGGATTGAGGTGAAACAGGCCTAAGGAAATGGACAACAGGGGCCCAAGAATGAGAGAGAGAGCCACGGCAGACTGGTGCCACCGCTGGTTACACCCTTTCTCCCACCTCAGGGAAACGAGGAGTGGTTCCTGGTGGGCCGCGTGCTGGACCGCGTCTGCTTCCTGGCCATGCTCTCACTCTTCATCTGTGGCACTACTGGCATCTTTCTCATGGCGCACTACAACCAGGTGCCAGATCTGCCATTCCCTGGAGACCCCCGCCCCTACCTGCCCTCACCAGACCAAGCGAACTAGTTGGTGTTCGGCACAGGGGAGTCATATTTGTGGGTCATGCTGTCTTATCAGCTCTGTTCTTCTGCCACTGAGGTCATGAATGTGCTCTTTGGGAAGTGCCCTTCAGGAACATGTGAGCCAAGCGACCCTGCAAAGAGCCAGAGAAATTAAAAAAAAAAAAAAAGCTGGAATTCTGGAGTGGTTGGGGATGGGCTATGGTCAAGATGCTTTATTGGTACGGGCATCCATGTGGCACCAACTATCTCATCCAGGCAATGTCTCTACTTAGTGCACTCCCATCATTTTAGAAAAGTAATTTGGAGCCCACATTTTGAAGTACTAAGGGTCTCTGTTTTGCATAATGTTCCTAACTGGCCAAGGTCCAATCTCTCTAGGCTCAGGACCAGCTTCCCTTTTAGAACTCCTCTCTGAAGGAAGACACTCAAGACAGGTGTGAAAGGCTTTCAAATTAGGGCAGCATCCCACCCAGTCGGCTTGTCCCGATCCTGCCTTCGGGGTGTGGACATCCTGTTCACTCTCCTGCAGCCCGACCTTTCCCTTTGTTTTGTTTTGTTACCATTGATCAAAAAGCTTTATAATATGTATCATCTTTTTTTTCCCATTGTTAAAAGAGTTCCTCACAACATCATAGGCAGGCAAGAGCCACCATTCCCCCTTAAGGTCCTTAAGGTCCCCCCACACACTCTCCATGGCTCGAGGATTACGCCAAATTGTGGCTGAGACTAAGAGGGACTCCCCAGGATCTTGGGCCCCTGTTGTCCATTTCCTTGGGCCTGGAGTGGAGAATTCCTGACTCAACCCAATCAGAGGCTTTCTCAAAGATTCTACAGCCTGAAAAAAAGGATCATTCTTTCTTCTTGAAAACCAGGGAACTTACACTGGTACTAATGGATGGTTAAGACGAAGAAGAGTAGGCAGAGGCCTGGCATTAACAAAGAGCACCAGGCTCCACCTTCCAGAACTCTGCCTGCCTCTTTTGCCCCTCTCATCAGGAAATAACATGAACGGTTAAGGTTTTCCTGAGGGAGAGACAAGGCCCTGATCTGAGTCCCTGCTACCCTAAGTTTTGCTGGTGACCAGGGGCAAACAGTGAGCTGGTCAGTTACGCTACTTGTTTCCTCACACATAAATATGGACGCAAACAGCAGTTTCTACCCATTCTTACTGCAGTCTCAAAGATGGAAGTAAAGGTGATTCAAAAATGTGACCGCGCCACCTAGAACACATTGAGGAGAGGCGGGGGAAATAAGGCCTTCCCTCAAAACACCCGGCTGTTGGCTTGGGGCTCAAGCACCAGCAGGATCACAGTATTGATATTTACTCCTCCCACGCAGTCACAGCTCTAGAGCCCTGGGGATGAGGAGGAGTGGGAGCGAGTCGACCCAGGAGGAAACCTGACGGCAGTGGGACTGTCTCAGGGTCCTACAAACCCCTTTATAGCTCTGTCACAACTCTGTAGCTGCTGGCACACGGTAAGCACCTGAAGATAAACACTAGCTAACAAGTATTGAGGGATACTGTTTTTCGCGCCGGACGCTGTCCCTGGAGCCCGCACGGCAACTGAAGGTAGAACAGTAGCGGAGCTGCGCCTGCGTGAGAGGCAGCCGCTTCCGAACTCATGGGAGACACCGGGACGCGCCACGCGCGTCGGATTAGAACTTAGCAGCAAGCGCGGGGACCCGCGTCATCACCAACACACTGCCGCCTTCTTGGAGCCGCCGCGAGAGGGGACCAGGACCTCCGTGAGAATCACAGCCAGCAGGGTCTCGAAGTCCAAAACTGGCGCCCAGGCCTGGTGCTCTGGGAAAGCCGCCCCGCATGAAGACAGCGAACAGACGTTCCGCTGTGCTTCTCGCAGCCGGAAGTTGCCGGACCTTACGCAAGAGGACCAGGAGAACGGAAGTCACTCAGTGAGGCAGTGGCGACCGTGGCGGCGAGAGGATGAACAACAAGTTCGACGCGTGAGTGGCTCATGGCTTCCCCTCGGGGCATCTTCCCCTGCCCGTTCCCCGCGCTTGCCCCTGGTGGGAGTTGGCGGCGCACGGCCTGCGGCCCTGGCCTTCTCTGGCTCGGCGTCGGGCGGACCCAGCGTGGGCCGGCGGGGAGGAGGGGGTTGGGAGCTTGGGCACAGGGTCCCGGGGACCCCAGCCCGGCAGGACTGAAGGTGAAGCCGGATCCCAAGGGAGGGATGGCCGTGCCGCCCGGAAGGAGGAGATTTCGGATGCCCCGCCCCGGTGGGTGCGGGTTGCCGGCGGCGTGGAGGGGTGGAGACCTCGGCGGTTTGGGTGTTTCCGCCTTTCCATCCGGCCTTCCTCAACCAGTCAGCCTGTGGCTTAAGGTCACCTCTCCTTGTGGACCTCGGTTTTCTCCTCTGCGAAGTGGGGACAGGCACATCCGGTGTCGTAGGCTTGTGGGCTGCGATGAGGTAATGCGGCTGTCGGCTTGGCACAGGGACTGCTTAGTTACGGAATTCTCGCCTTGCTAAGAGTCCCCTTCCTTTTTCTTTCCCTTCTATTCCGTCTTCCAGCACTTCCCGGTGTTTACTCTTGCGCTCTCTTAAGTATCTGTAGGGATACCCAGTGCCAGCGTTTGGAGATAAGGAGAGATAGATGTGCTAGTGTTCTTGCGCATTTTCTTCTAGTGATTGTTACCTTTTTGCATTAAAAAAATTTTTTTTTCAGTATTGGACTTCGATGAACCACATCCCTGCCCCACCCCCCATTTATTTAGACACAAGGACTTGCTTACGCATTGAGTTGCGCAGAGTAGGCTTGAACTTGGCGATCCTCCTGCCTCAGCCTCGCGGGATGCTTGGGATCACGGTGTTGCCCACCATATCCGGCTTGTTCGTTTAACGGTGCCCAGATTCGTGTTTCAATTGTATCTTGAGATACTTTGTTCTTACCTCCTGTCTAGTCTAAACTTTCTCATCTGAAAGCCTAAATTTCTAGTCCCAGATTCATCGGTATTTTTGACCCCAGAAATTTTGCTCAGTCTCAGAGCCGTGGTTGCCTTTCCGGGCAGGATAGATGGATGGAATCACTCACCAGTGCTTAGAGGTACTTACGAAGTTGCTACAAAGTGAGGTGTAAATGTAAAATGGAGTACTGTTAAGAGATCGTGAAGTGTTAGTGCTGTTTGTGCATTGGAGTTTTTCTAATACAATGAGTTCTGGTAAGCAAATTTAGGCAAGTCCCCAGGCACCTCCACAGAGTGTTTCCTGCTTGCTGAGAGGTCTCTGCTTCTTGAGAAGGCAGATTACCTTAGCCAAGCATTGTATAAACCTATTGCCCATCCCCAGTACCAAAAAGAAAGAAAGAAAGAAAAGAAAAGAAAAAAAGGCCTTGGCAATACTTAGATCCAGATCCAAGTTGTTCCGTGGTGGCACTTTATACAACCATTACACCCATTTCTCCACTGATGTGTGCATCCTGAGGAGGTGCCTGTTGGGTTGCGTGTCTCAGTCCTACTAAAGTTGTTTAAAGGTCTGTAATAAGAGTGCTAATAATGTGCTTCCAAAAGGCGTCTTGTTAGTATTTCTATACCAGTAATTCTGCAAAGGAGATCTTGTTACCTCTTTTTACAGATTAGGAAAATGAGGTGCTCTGAGGTTAAGTAATTTGCCTTAACACAATAGGAGGGACCAGCCCAAGTTTGGCTCAAGCATTTCTCAACAAACATTAATCTGAGTCATGTTAGTTACTTGTAATTGTTAACTTTACACTGAGCCAGGATCTCTTTTAACATCTGTCTTCTAGGTTGGCAGGAAAGAAAAAAAATTCCAGGTGAAAATAGCAACTGAAGCTACCCCTGGTTTTTCTTTGTTTTGGTTTGATCATGCGAACTTTTTGTAATGTTCATGTATTTGGAGTCTGCAGTCTTCCCACATCACTTCTAAGCAGGGGTTCAGGTTTGCCAGAATCCTTAAATGCACTGCTTGGACCTGAGTACAGTGGTATAATCTGATGGGCTCAGATTAAGGAGCTCTAGCCTTCTTTACATTTTGGATTCTCTTTCTTTGAATGTAACCAAAGTTTGTAATTTCTTTAGGGATGGGTTGCAAGGAGTTCAGACCCATCGAGTCCTTAGATCCTGTTGCCCTTGAACCCTATGAACATGTCAAACCTAAATGCTTTCCTAAGAATTGAAGTCCTGACTCTGCTCAACATGGTTTTCAGATTTTGGTTTTCTAGATCCCATACTTGATTTTATCAGTTTTATTTCAGTTTCATTAGGTTTTGGGCTGTTCTTAAAACCATTGTCTGAGTCATTTGTTGCCATTCATTGATTTAGAATTTTTAGGAATCTTTTGATTAAAGAGATTTTATGCTACTGTCAGATACTGGATATACAACAATGAATTAGATCAGATCCCTATTCACAGGATTCTGTCTAGTTTCAAGTGTAAGAAATTTCTGGGTAGATGTTTATTGAGGTAACCAATGTGCCCCTCCATCTGGACTATCTCCAGAGTGGCATACTCTCCAGAGTCTGTGGAATTCTGGGTTTTCGGTCTGGGGCTGTACCTTGGCCCAAATCCAGCCTCAAGTTGGGAATAGCAGCCTCTGAGAAACAGGTTGTAAAAGATTTGCCTTAAGTGTAGGCTCAAAGAGCAGTAGTTGGTTATTCCTGCCTTCAAGAAACAAAAGCACTAGATGAACTTCTATTTGAATTTCCATTTAATGGCTTAGAAGGGATGTCAGGAAGTAGTACAGGAATCATAGTAACATTTGTTTTTATTCTGTTTCCTGGTAATGGTTAACAGCAAAACCGCTAAAAAGAAAGGAACTTAAGTGCTTTTTGTGTTTGGAAGCTGAGAAAAAAGGAAAATGGCCTGCCTCCCCAGGGTGTAAAGAAGGGAAGATGTCTTGGGCCCAAGCAGTACAGAAACTCATGAGAAGTTCTTGATACAGGGACAGAAAATTGGCCGGGACAGTATAGCAGGGATGAGTAAAAATGTTTGTATGGGGAAGTTGAGAACAGGGAAGCCTGAATTAATTTATGTTGGGAAAGGTTAGGAAATGTTTCCAAGAGCACGTCCAAGGAACAGTTACCTGAGGGGGGTGAGATTGGGGGTTTGCAGTGAAATGGCTTTGTTGGTATGTTGGTGAAATGGCTTTGTTGGTATGTTGGTACCAGACAGGAGATGCTATTGGGATATGTTTCTGGTGGTGGCAGCAGCAGTGGTGGTGGTGATACTGGGGGTTAAGCTTGGGGCTTTATAGTGAGCTACATCCATAGACAACTTGATTTTTGATTTTTGACACAGGTTGGATTCCAATTTTCAATTCTCCTTCTTCAGCCTTCCAAAGTATTAGGATTATAGGCCTGCACCAACAGTGGGTTGTTGGTGACAGCAGCAGTTACTACTACTGTTTCCTCTTTTCTCCTCCTCCTCCTCCGCTTCCTCCTCCTCCTCCTCCTCCTCCTCTTCTTCTTCTTCTTCTTCTTCTTCTTCTTCTTCTTCTTCTTCTTCTTCAGAGGTGCAATTGGAAATTGAATCAATGGTCTTCACACTGAGCTAGATCCATGGCCTCCCCACTTTTTGGGTGTGTGTGTGTGTGTGTGTGTGTGTGTAAGACTGGGTCTTAATTAGTTGCCCTGGCTAGACTTGAAATTGCAGTCTTCTGCCTCACTCTCCAAAGTGCTAGAATGATAAGCATGCATCACCACAGCTAGCTAAAGCTGGACTGCCTTTTAGTCAAGCTCCTTTTCTAGTTATGTCTTGGCCAGAGTGGGGTTGGGACAGATCGTGACACAGGACATGACCACCTGCGTGTCT
Organism: Ctenodactylus gundi; assembly: GCA_004027205.1. Taxonomy (NCBI): domain Eukaryota; kingdom Metazoa; phylum Chordata; class Mammalia; order Rodentia; family Ctenodactylidae; genus Ctenodactylus; species Ctenodactylus gundi. The sequence goes on along the minus strand of PVKB01004995.1, from coordinate 46,448 downwards.
GCTGTAGCTAGGGCTGTTACATGAGCAGCTTGGATACCCAGCACATGGCTAACTCATCTGTTCTCACATTTGTCGCATGCTTTGTATGTCTTGGCACTGGAGATTTGTGGGAGGGGACTGACCCTGCAAATTTAAAATAATCTATGACATGGTTCTGTATATAGGATAACATTTGGGTTTTATTTGGAATATTTATGGTACCTTTCTTGAGAATTGCCTGTTCCATTTAACTGAGAATCTTGGGGCCAAAAAGATAATTCTGTAGAAAATTCTTGATTAGTGAGTGAATGGTCCACCTCTAGAATAAATGGCATACTTGTCTTTATGTTCTGTTTATCTTTTTATCTTTGTCTTCTTTTTATCTTGTTCAGTGATTTTAGGCAGACATCTAGGCCTTTAATAGTTTCACTGTGCCTAAAAGGATAGTCCCTTAAAGTACGTTTGACTCTGTGTTTATGAAACAAGACATTTGTTCAGTTTTTGGATTTTTTTTCTTCTTTCAGTTAACATTTATTCAGCATCTTCTTGTCTTGAATGCCTGAGATGCTTAGATAAGACTTTTCTGAGGGAACCCTTCCTCCAATAGAAAAAGCACACAGAAAAAAAATGGTACCTCGGGCTGAAAGATGGTATTTTCACCTGATGTGGGAATAAGGTTGCAAGAAGAGGGGTAGGAAAGGAGGGTGCCAGCTGGCAGAAGTCAGATTCTAGAGGATCTTATGTGTCATTGTGCTTTATCCTAGAGAGAAGGCATCAAAGGGCAAGGGCCATCAAGCATATTAAAATAGACGTGAAATAAACAGATTTGTATTTAGTAGAAGGGTAATGCTGTGTTATGTGGAGGATGGGAACAGAGTAGAGATTTGTGTCAGTGAGCCTATTTAGGGATTTATCGTAATTGAGGTAACAGAAGAGGACCTGAACAGTGGGGAAAGCTAGGCAACATGGTAAGAATTGACAATATAGTTAGTTAGGTAAAGACAGGATCTTGCTGTATAGTCTAGGCTGGTCCTAAATTCACTATGTAGTCCTGGCTGGCCTCTAACTCAATGGCAGTTTTCCTGCCTCGGCCCCCAACTGCTGGGATTACAGGCGTGCGCCACTGTGCCCTGCTGGTATGTGGTGCTGGGGAATTGAACCTGGGGCCTTATACTTACAAGGCAAGGTTTTTAGTCACTGAGCTACACCCCCAACTCCTTTTAACTGCCACAGCCATTATTTGATCCAGATACTTTTCACGTTGACTGTTTTTGGCAAAAAAAAAAAAAAAAAAGTTTCCTTTAATGGCTTTATTGCGAGGCTTGTTAGAAGACTGACAGTGCTTTCTGGAGTTCACAAGTTAGCTGTGAGCATTTCATTTTATTCAACTCTTCTAGGTTGTCTTTATACATTTCTTTGTCCTTCTCTCATCTCAGTTGCATCTCACAGGCCTGTGTTCTGAATGACTTAACATTCATTATATGGTAGTTCGTGTGATCTGGCAGCTGTGTTAGCTAACAAGAATGAGTTTGTCATGGAATGACATTGTTTTTCCTTCCCATTTAGTTTGAAAGATGATGACAGTGGAGACCATGATCAGAATGAAGAAAACAGCACACAGAAAGATGGTGAGAAGGAAAAAACGGAACGAGACAAGAGTCAAAGCAGCAGCAAGAGGAAGGTGAGTTTTGTGTTTGTAAACATGTTTTCTTTGAACTTGAGAGTGAGTGATCTGTTTATTTGGAAGATATGAGATTAACTTTGTGTGCCCTGGTTTATAATATTTAGTCTTCTCAAAAATGATTGTGGAATTATCTGAGTTCAATTTGAGACCTAGAACGTTGCTCCTGCTATAAGATCTTGGGATGCCTTATAACAGCATTCTCCTCCCTGGAGTGCAGGAGATTAATCCTGGCCCTCAGCTATGCTGTAGCTGCTTCAGAAGCTCCTGCATGTTTCAAATCCCACATATCCTTGAACTTTTAGGCTTTTTAATCAGTAACAGTCTTAAGTTGAAACAGACTTGGAAAAGAGAAAAGTTGGAGAATGAGAGAAGGAGAATAACTTTTTCCTTGGGGATGTCAAGGCATTCATTCATTTATTTATTCTACAAAATTAAGTACCCTGTAGCATTATCTTCTGGATGCTAAAAAGACACAAAAGTGATTATGATTATGGATCAGGATGCTTACAGTTAATATTAGCAATACATTTATTAAGCACTCTGTGCCAGGCATGAAGCACATTATATTTATAAATTCATTTGATTTTTCTCAGCAACCCTTTGAGACAGTTGTTATATTTTCCCTGTGTCTCAGTTAAGAAGCTGAGGCACAGGCAGGTAGTAGGAGTAGTATGAGGGAGCCAGTACCTAGCCTGAGCATATGTTAAGATAAGATACAAACATAAGTGTTTATAATACAAGGTAGAAAGCTGTAAAACCCAGAAATGATGAGAACACAGAAGTGTTATAAGAGTGTCAAATCATTTAATCACTAAGGAAATTCATTGTATGAACAGAATATAGGGCACAATGCAAATAATTAAAGTTGCTTTTTTTTCCCTAGAAGTGGTAAAAAGTGACACTATAAAATATTTCTTAGTCTCAGAGCATGCCCATGAACAGAATATAGGACACAATGCAAATAATTGAGGTTGGTTTTTTTTTTTTTTTTTTTTTTTTTTTTTTTTTGGTAGAGGTGGTAAAAAGTGACACTATAAAACATTTCTTAGTCTCAGAGCATGCCCATGGCCTAACCCTCTTTGTTTGCATAACAGGCTGTTGTCCCTGGACCGGCAGAGCATCCTTTGCAGTACAACTATACTTTCTGGTACTCTAGGAGGACCCCAGGCCGTCCCACCAGCTCACAGAGCTATGAACAGAATATCAAGCAGATTGGCACTTTTGCCTCTGTAAGTACGTGGTGGCTTAGTGGAATGTGATATATGTAGTGCGTGTTTACATTGAACTTCTGTATTTGTGCACATATTCTGGTTTTCTTATAAGACTAACCTGAGTCCTGAAGGTAAGGTTTTTTTTTTTTTCATTCTTAGGTTTCACGCTATACATCCATAGTTAATAACTAGAATGGTAGCTTTGAAGAGAAGGACGTATACAAAAATAAAGGGTTTTTTGTTTGTTTGTTTGTTTGTTTGTTTGTTTTTTACTTTTGTTTTTATTTGTTTAGCTTTTTTTGGGTTATGATACAGGTGATTGAACCCAGGACCTCCACATTGAGCTATACTCCCAGACCATTTTTTATTTTTTAAAGTGTCTTGCTGAGTTGCTCAGTCTGAGTTTGAACTGTGGTCTGCTCCTGTCTCGACCTCCCCAAGTGCCAGAATTAATGCCTGTGCCCCTTGGTCCATCTATTGTTTATAGATATTAGATCCTGATGTGCAGCATGACATGGGGGGTACAAAATTTTATAGTACATGGTGTTGGACATTGAAGTTGAAAGCAACATTTGAACTTTTTCTTTTGCGTTAAAGAACTTACCGTTAGGATTTTGGCTAAGGCAGTGATTATGAATAAAGTAGTATCTTTTTCCTGTATTCAGAAAGAAAACTAATTGTTTTTATGGGTGTTGTTGGTATTGAGTACCCAGACTTTGTTCCAAGTGATTGGGTTTGTGAGCCTAAAGACGTTGACTGCAATTAGTACCAGTCTTGTTTGACAAAGATTATTATACACCTCAGGCTGGAGGAATAGCACAGTGAAAGGTCCTGAGTTTAGTTTCCCCACACCACATAAGCCAGATGTGGTGGCTCACGCCTGAAATCCCAGCACTCCTAGCACTCCAGAGGCAGGAGGATTGTCATATATTCGAGGCCATCCTGAGCTACATAGTGAGTTCAGGACTGGCTTGGACTACAAGGTGAGGCCCTATCTCACATACACACACACACAAAGAAATATTATTACACACCTCTTCTGTGCTGTACATTCAATATCTGGGCAGAATCAAATGAGGTTTTTGTCACTTCTTATAGTATTGAGGTATTTGTTCTATTTGAAATGCAAAAGCTGGAAAAACATTATAATAGTAAACATTACAGTAAAAAAGAGGAGGGACAGTATAAGTAATAGGACTTTATGTAATTTATTTTAGTCATTATAATAGCCTGATGAGGTCAGTGATACTATCTGTATTTTACAAACGGGTGAAGTGAGACCTGGGATGACTATCTGATTTAAGATCTCAAGACACACATAACTGACTTAAGGTGGGGAGCCAGCATGGAAACTCAGGTCTGGCAGGCTGTGAAAGTCATATATCAAAGGCCAGTAAACACCCAAAAATGTATGCAATGTTACTTACTGTTACTTACTATATTTTCTGATTTATTGCTAAGCAAAAATAAATATATTAACTAGCAATAGGATTGTCCGTTTAATGCGAGATAGACAACATTGTTGACGCAGTTTCATCCTACTGCAAAAGCCTTGTTTGGTTGGGCTGTGCTTTATCATTGGTAAATTTAGGCTTTTTTGAAATATTACAGATAACTTATACATTGGTGCATATTTGACCCAAAAATGTGTTTCATGAATAAATTTTAAAAAACAATAAGGTTGTAAAAAGAATTTGACATAGAGCCTGCTCTTAGGAAGCAAGGCATACCTAGGGATTTTTTATACAGGTGGCCATAAATGGGTATTGATGGGAGCTTCAAAAAAGACAAGTCTGGAACATTCTTAGCATTCCAAGGAAGGTAAGGTCAGTTTCACCTTGAGGATAGCTGCCTCAGAGCAGTTGAACTTAAGATTGAACATAAAGGATTTAACAGATGAAGAGAAAGGAATGCTTGGCAGAGTGTACAGTAACGTGAAATTTAGGAAATATCCCTGCATTTCTAATATTTCTGAATTCACAAAGGTGGTGAGAATGCTAAACAGTACCGTAAAATGTAATTGCTACGTTAGGAACAACTAGTTAAACACTTAGGCAATCAGAGAAGAAACTGGACTGAGCAGTATAATTCTGTTAATTACTTGGGAATAATTATGATTTCTAGCATCTTTCCGTCTCCTACAAAAAAAGCATATGTGAGTCTACCCAACTTGTACAAAGAGGAGAGGGTTTGGGTTTTGTTTTCTCTCCTTGTGACAGGTATATGGAATGGTTTGTCAAGAGCACCCCTTGTGTTGGTGTACGGTCTTTGCTCATGTGTGACAATGTTTAAAGTGTGCTGTGATACAATTCAAGACATCAGGAAATGGCTCACAATATTAAATTTCTCACAGAGAAGTAATTCCATTGTGAAATCTTGTATCAAATCCAAAGCAGTTCTTCCCAGTGGTACTTAATTCTTATATTTAATAGCGCTTAAAAGGTCTTGAAATCAAAGTCCCAGAGAAAGCAGTATCTTTTTTTTTTTTTTTTTTTTTTTTTTGAGACAAGGGCTTGCTCTGTAGTCCAGGCTGGTCCTGAGATCACTGTGTAGGCCATGCTGCCCTTGAACTCATGACAATTCTCCTGCTTTGGCTTCCTAAGTGCTGGGATTATAGGTGTGTACCACCACCCTTGGCTAGAAGGCAATATCTTGAAATGGGATCCCAAAGCTGATATAATCTGTTGCTTGATTGTGTGCTAAAGCAAGTCCTAAAACAATTTCCTCAATTATAAAATGAGATAGTCCGTATATTTTAAAGTTTAAGAATGTGTTTCAAGCTGTTTATTTCATTTTTATGGTTTCAGTAGAAGATTGTCTAGCTTGGATATAAGCTAAGGAGGGATCAGAGTGGTAAAGTGATTTTTTTTCCGTGAGGAATTTGGTGCATTTTCTCCCCTCCAAGCCCCTCAACTTCCTAACACACAATGAGCCACTGGTTCTCACAGATGTACTTTCTTTCAACTACATTAGGATGGATAAAAGTTTAGACTACCACTTACAATATTCATATGACCACTAGGGCTGAAGGAATCACCCAGAGGTTAAAAGCCCTGGATTCAATCCCGCCACCACCATATAAGCTGGGCATGGGGGTAAACATCAGTAATCCCAGCAGTCAAGAGGCTGAGGCAGGAGGATTGCCTTGTCTTTTATACCAACCTGGGCTACAGAGTGCAACCCTGTCTCAAAGAAAAAAAATTTTTTTTTTTCAAATCACTGTTTATAGATAAGCCTAGCATTTGCTGATGTGAGGTATTTTGTTCAATCCTACAAATAGCATTAGTTTCTGGCTTCTTTTAAATGTATATGACATTTTGTGAGTTTCTTTTCTGGACAGAACTGAAGGGGACAGCCATCTCATGCAATATAAAGTCATTTTTTCCTCATATGCTAATCTAAAAGTGTGACCAAAATCTCTGTCAGGACCCATTTGCCACTACACAGTTCTGGTGGTCTCCTCAATTGATTTATCCCCCTTAGCATAGTGTTGGCAAACACAATGATTTCTTCTCAGACTGGTCTGTGTTTTTCTCTTTGTTCCTGAAGTATGCTTCTTTAAGTGACCAGCACTTAGTAGGCATCCTCTTGAAATTATAGAAGAATACTCTTTCCTAACATGGTACTAATGATGGGGGAGGCTAAGGAGGTGGGAATGGGGACATAAAATGGATTAGTAAAAGTGATCAAGATGTAATATGTAAATGCACCAGTTTCTCCAGTTGATTATTAGTATGTATCTCATATACTAATAAAAGTTAATTAACCAAGATTATTTAGATAAATGGATCAGTGTGGAGTATAAATGAGCATACATTTGGTATAAAAATGTCTTGTTTTCTAACAGTATTCAAAGGAAAAAAATAATTTCTCCAGCTAAGGAAAAAGACATACACATAGCTCTGAGAAGCTAACTCTATTGATTTTCGACTGTCTTGGCCGTAGCACTCTAATACAGAGTAGTGCAAGTTGTAGATTCTGTCATTTATACTTGGTAACTAAACAGAACTAAAATGTATATTTTATTCCAACTAATGGACTTGCCAGTTAAATATCTTTGGTTAAGAATTGATTTGGGGGCTGGTGACATAACTCAGTGGTTAAAGTGTTGCTAGGTTCTTGGTTCAGTTCTCCAGCACCATATAAGCTGGGCATAATGGCGCATGGCTATAATCCCAGCACTCAGGAGACTGAAGCTAGAGGATTTCTGTGTGTTTCATGCCAGCCTGGGCTCATGGTGAGTTCAGTACTAGCCGGAACTATAGAGCAAGACTCTCTTTAAAAAAAAAAAAAAAAAGAAAGAAAGAAAGAAAGAAAAGAAAAGAAAAGAAAAAAGCAACAGATTTGATTTTGAAAATGTATTCAGGCTGAGGTGTGTGCACTTAACATAGAGGGTCAGCATTATACAAATAGAATGTTACTGTCCCAGACACAGGTCCTCTTACTGCATGAGACCGTATCCTCCAGCTCTGGTAGGAAGGTGTGTAGCAGCATGGGTTTACCCTCTAAAGCTTCTGGCCAAGACTAGCATTTCTCACCCAAAGAATTTATCCTTACATTGCCAGTATTAGGTTTTTTCTTTGCTCAAACTGTATGATACATGATTTCTCTAGTATACCTTCCGTTCCAAACAGTGTCCAAGTGAAAATATAACCTTTAGAGAGGATAGCAATAATAGGGTCTTCCGTGTGCTTATGTTCTTAAATAAATCACAGACCCTTGGATGCATTCAATCAAAAAGAAAAGATGCAACTTTTGTATTCTGGGTTCTCTCTGCAGGTGGAACAGTTCTGGAGATTTTACAGCCACATGGTACGTCCCGGGGACCTGACAGGCCACAGTGACTTTCATCTCTTCAAAGAAGGAATTAAGCCCATGTGGGAGGTAAGGCTTAAGGGGCCTCTGGCTGCTTTTCTTTCTTTTTTAAATATTCTGCCAAAGTTAAAATTATTTTGAAGTAAAACTGCAACACTATTTTAAATATTCCAAGAATGTGGACATCGGGAAAAGACACTAAAACTCTGTGATTGTGTGGATTGACTCAGGGCTTTAAAAATGGTGTTACTCAAAACATATTGTTACAGCAGTAAAGGACTCTTTTTGTCTTTATTTTCATAGAACTCATTTGTGTGAGTATGTCTAATATTTTTATATGGTATATATATGGTTACAGTGAAAATAAAGAGAACAAAGACAGTAAGAGGCCCAAAACTGAGCTGTATGATCTCTTTGCAGAACCGTTGCTGCATATAAAAGCATCTTCTATTGCCAGGGCATTTTCCTGGAAGGCAGATGTGATCACATTTACTCCTATTTTAGGCAGCTTTCATTCCCGTAATCTTGTACCTAATTCATATTTCAAGCCTTATTTCTTATGTCTGAGTTTCCCCTTCCATGCAGTTAGATTCCCCCTAGTCGCATCTCCCTGACGCACAGTTTATGCATAAACTTCCAGTGTCTGAAATGCCCTTGACCTGCTTTTCCTGCTAACTCCCTTTTCCCTCCAGACCAGCTTCAGTGTTTTCAGCTGTCATGTTTTGTGTTTATCTTGCTACAGCAGCACTTGTCAGGTTGCGAAGCTGTGATTAATTTTCTTATCCATCTCCTCTGCTATACTGGATCTGAGTAGAGATTGGTACTTGTTGTCTGTACTGGTACATTGACACTCGGGAAATTTTTTTTTCTTTGAAACCGAGTCTCACTCTAGTCCAGGCTGAACTCATTATGTAGTCCAGGCTGGCCTTAAACAAGTAATGGTCTGTTTGGAAGTGGGTATTTCATTTTGATTTCTAAAGTTGTTCTGATAAAAGGGCATTATTTTTGAAGGGTTGTTTAGCCCTTTTTTGTAATGGCATTTGCTAAATATACCTGCTTTTTGCCTTATGTTCCAAGTTTCTTTTCTCCTAAAGAAAAGGTGGTGGGCTATGGGCATAGCTCAGCAATTAAGGCACTTGCCTAGCACAAGGCTGAGTTTTAATCCCCATACCACATATGATGGGTGGATGTGGTGACACTTGCCTGTATTCCCAGCACTCAGGAGGCTGAGGTAGGAAAATTGCCATGAGTTTGAGGCCAACATGGGCTACTTAGTGAGTTCAGGATCAGCCTAGACTATAGAGCAAGATCCTGTCCCAAGAAAAAAGAAAAGCTATGAACCAGTACTTTAACTTTTAACACTTTCTACCTTTTTGTAGGATGATGCAAATAAAAATGGAGGCAAATGGATCATTCGACTACGGAAGGGCTTGGCCTCCCGTTGTTGGGAGAATCTCATCCTGGCCATGCTGGGGGAACAGTTCATGGTTGGGGAGGAGATCTGTGGGGCTGTGGTCTCTGTCCGCTTTCAGGTAAGCTACATCTGGGCCAGTCTGCTTCTGTGTGTTTCCCTTGCTCTCCTCACTGCCTCTGGTTTTCTTTGATGATGCGTTCTGTTCCTGCCATAGGAGGACATTATTTCCATATGGAATAAGACTGCCAGCGACCAAGCAACCACAGCCCGAATCCGGGACACGCTTCGGCGCGTGCTTAACCTACCTCCCAACACCATTATGGAATACAAAACTCACACCGACAGCATCAAGTACGTGCTGAGGGGGGTGTGGGGGGACAGGCCCCTGAGTTTGACAGAAGTAGCTCTGTAGTTGGACCTAGGGGCATATGGTTGTATAGGAGATTGGCTTGTGGAGAAGAGTCAAAATAGCCCCCTCTAGGGCTTCTGCCCTCTTGCTACAGTTTTTGTTGGTGAGGCTTCCCGCCTACCTGCACTGCAAGGTGCTTTGGAGCAGAGAGCCCTTCTGCAGAAACCCAGTTGCACTGCCTGGGCTGGCTTCCTTTCTGTAGGCTGTATTGTCTTCCCTATGCTAACCACTGTCTGAAAATGAAAGACAACTTTTCTTATTCTTGCAGTCTTTTAAAGATAATTTCACAGAATCATAAGATCCTCCTCCCTGCCCTTCCCTCATCCCACTTCTGCATGTGTTAACCTGTTAGCTTCTCTCTTGTTTTCTTTGTCCTGGGAAATTGATTTCTTATCAGGATTGAAGACTCCATTTCCTTATATATGGAGCTAAAGTCGAGAGTAGGCAGGTTAGTGTATGAGAGAGGAAAATGAGTGGGGGGAAAAAGCTTTGAGGGCTCCTCAGGACTCTGGGCAGTGGGAGTATGTCCACAGTGAGAGTTACTAGTGAGACTTGTTCCTTCAGTGGTCAGGTGTCAGAAACAAGCTCAGGTTGTTAAGAGAAAGTTGTGGGAATGGCTCCCAAATTGTCCGTACAGAAGGAGAAAGGCAGCCAGCTAGGCGTCGGGACTCGGGTGTAATTCTTCTCCTGTGGCCCCGAATCTGTGCCTTTGGGGAGTTTCTCTGCACCTGTTCTTTGGTTTCCCTAGGTATAAACCTGAAGACAGTAATACTCTACTTAGTAAGACTATGGTGAGGCTGACAAAATCTTTGTAGTGAGGGTCCTCAGAGGTCCTAGTATTGTGTAGCTGTCATCACCATCATTAGTAATAATGTCATCATCACCCTGTTCTTATTGAAGACTAAAAGTGAACCCAGTTATTGTGTTCGGCCTGCAAACCCTTTCAGAATCTCTTTCCCATGCATTTACAGATAATGTCATGGGTAGAGTTCGCTTAAACCAGCTAAAAGCCAGTTTTTAACTGGGAGCACTGCCACAGAGTGGTCATAATCAGATGGCTGGCTATGACTCATCATAGCCAGCAGCAGCAACTAGCCAGCCCTGGCCCTGGTTGCTTGCCTCAGCAGTCCTATATTGGCACTGTTCTTGAGGCACATCTGTCTGTCTTCTTGTTCTGGGTCAGAAGTAGTTTCTGCCCTTCTACCAGGTTCATTCCAGGCTGGAGAGACCTTCACCTTTTTCTAGGACTTGTTTTTAAGTTCTGTTTCCCCACCTCCCCTGTTTGCCACCCCTACAAAAAGAGAGAGAGAGAGAGAGAGAGAGAGAGAGAGAGAGAGAGAGAGAGAGAAAGCCAGTTTTGCACCTGGATAGGAAAGGGAAAGAGGTATTTTTCATCAGCTTTACCTTCTCCGCTGTTTTCCCTTACTAGTACCCTGGGGAAATTCATCACAACTTGTACAAATTTGGGCAAGTCCTTCTGGAGTCTAGTGGAGCCTATGGGCTTTTGTCTTAGTCTGCTAGAAAGGCTGGTCTGCTGTGTGGTGCCTCTGGGACTCTAGCCGTATAGCCATATTACTACAGAACACCCTTCTCAAGACCCAGATGCCACTTTTCCTTGTGTCCCCTTCTTTTTCCTCTCCCAATGAGCCACCTTTTGCACTTCCACTAGAATGCCAGGCAGGCTGGGCCCCCAAAGGCTCCTTTTTCAAAACCTCTGGAAGCCGCGGTTGAATGTGCCATGACCCTCTCCCTCTCTGGATGGCACCATCACTGAAGCTGGCGTCATCGGAGTGTCTTGTTCTGTTGGTGTGCCACCTGGAAGATCCTTCTGTCCTGGACGAGAGGAATGGAAGAGCATGTTATGCTTTGAGAACAGGCTGACACGCAGCAGCAACAACAACAGCTGAGATCACAAATAAATGGTGCTAAACTAGCTTGTCTCATGCTCTTGCTCTTTATGGTGCATCAAGATGTGGCCTTCGGACTGTCACCATATTAAGGGATGGCACGGACTTCTCCATGGAGGGCCATCTGGGGAATGTGGCTTCATTTCCATAAGCCCATTGTGTAATGTCATGTGATACTTTTTTCCATGACTGCCGAGGTCTGATAAAAGGAGGTGACATCTAGCCTTAAAGTAAGACCCCATCATTCCTGCATACTAGAGTTTGATCTAGTCACACTAACGATCGGCCCAGGGTGGTTTCTCAATTAGAAAGTCAGCTTGACATCTCTTAAGGTTGGAAAGGGTGATCCTTGACCTTTACTTTGCTGACTTCCATTTGCCTTTACTTCAAAAAAAAAACTCTTGCTTGGAGGTAAAGCCTTGCTTCAATCTGTATGTCTGCACAGAATGTGGCCTTGCTTTGTGCTAATATGGTGTTCTCACTGGTGCCAAAGCTGTCCAAACCCCAAGTTCTTTGCCAGCCTCCTCCTTTCTGCTTTCCCTGTACAGCCAGATCATCTTCCTCTTTGAGGTAGCCCTGCTTGCACAATTTCAGGGTGGGGGTCCTCAGTTCCTCCCACCCAAGGAAGAAATGTGCTTTGGGGTCAAGGATGGGGAGCAGCCTCCTATGTGCTTTGCGCCTTTGACTTCTGTGTTGCAGCTTGCCCTTTGGCTCCTAACCTGCATGGAGAGCTTCAGTAAGCCTCATGTTGCCTTTAGGCTTTCTTAGGAGCTGCCATTCAAATCGTAATCATTTTTACAAGTGGTAGGTTCAGCTCCCTCAGAGGACCTGTGGAAGTGGCTATAAGGTTGAGATTTCCATGGTGGCTCCTGCTTGTTGGCAGTGTACCTTGTACCATCTTGACTCACCCCCAATATCTGTGTGGCCCAGAGTACAACTGAAACTAGTACCATGGGTCCAGCATTCTGGGAATGTGTCATTGCTTGTTTATTACATTCCTCAAGTAGTTGCAGTACCTCAAAAGTGAGAGATTTGGTGAATGAGACTCATTTTTTATGTTTTTAACATTTGTCATAGAATGACCTCTGGCTAGTCCCTCTGCCTTCCTCTGTCATGTTACGTGCATTGACCTTACTTTTAGCCACATCATACCTGCTCCAGGGAATGAGCTTGATGTCACCTTCTGGAGTAAGAGTTGACCACAGAGCACCAAACTGACTTTAAGACCCTTTGGACTCTGGCCACATGTGAGCAGAAGTTAGAGCCTAGTTCTGCTGTCGTGTTCCCTTGACTGTTCCTAGGTGTAGCTTTGTTTGAGCCAGGGCACGGAGGTGCTAGGAAGTGAGAATTCTAAGGGAGATGAGTGAGCCAATAATGGCTCTCCCTCAAGTGCTGTACCTCAAAGAACAGGGCAAAATCTGACAAAACCGGGGCTGCTGAAAGGGTGAGGGAAGAGTGTTAAGGACTGGCTTAGGCTCTGCAGGTCAGTGCTCTTCTTCAGCTCACTGTATCCAGTGTTCTTCACCTGTTTGTTTTTCTAGCTTTCCAACAGCCACACTGCTGTGGCTTTTCTGCTGCACCCCTAGATGAGCCAAAAGGAGTCCCCTTGCCATGCAGAAGGGGTGATGAGCTGCTTTGCTACAAAGGGCTTTTGACCTTTTTTATTGCTGACCATCCCTACAAAACTTGAAGCTTGTGAAATTGATGTTTTGTTCTTTTTAATGAGATGAGTTCATACTTGAGTTTTGCTTAATTTCGGTCCGTGTAAGTGTCAAGTGACACTGCTACTGTATCCTCTTCTTTGAGGAGAGACCTCCTGACAACCAGAATCCTGGGGCCATCAAGATATCTAGGCCCAGAACCATATAAAACAACACTGTTTTGTGAGGAAACGCCTTGGAATAGTCCCATTAATTCCTTTGAGCATCTAACCTGGAATAGAAGAGGGGAAGAATGGACTGCAGTGCTGGGCAAGCCAGCTGGGATGCTCTTGTAGAGAGGTGAAGATAGGTGATTTCTCTTTCTTCTAGAGAAGAGACAAATCTGATTGCGGGGACTTTCCCTTACCATGTCTAGATGTGTGTTTCAGTATCGATCTTTAATAATATAGAGAAAGACTAACTCAGTCCCTTCTAGAATGGCTGAATCACAGCACAGAAGCAGAGGGCCACACCAGCATGGTTGCTGACCTGGCTTTTCATTTTAAGCTATACTGATCCTTAAAGCCCTCGAGGGAATCCCAGGTTGACAGGAGACCGAGCTCTTCCTGGAGATCAGGCTGGCTGAGTGCATGGCTCTGATCCTTGCAGGCTTTGGGTAGATGGGGACAGTGCAGAATTACACAGAAATGAGATCTCTCTGCTCAGAATTTGCTTTCTGGTAAGTGAGATGGGACAAGTGGATTGAAAAGTGCTTTGTTACTTTGTCAGTGGAACCTGTTCACAATCCCCTGTGAGCTATATTAATCTCAGTGATTTTTTTCTGTTTTTAGAAACTAATCATATGATTTAATTTGTTCTTTTAAGAAAGTTTTAATATTTAATATGTATTTCTGAACTCCGATTCTTTACACTGAAGTTTAAAGTATAGTAAAAATATTTCTAAAGAAACTGGGAGAGCACTTTAACACTGACCTGGATTTCAGGGGAGCTCTGAAGTCTATATGTTTGAGGATCTTGCAGTAAACTGCTCTTTCTAAGCTAGTGTAGCAGGTATGGGCCTTCCTAGAAATAAAAAAATAAATGAGATGAAGTTTTAACCCAGTTGTTTAATTTCTTATTTTAGTCTTTTTTTTTTTTTTTGAAATAAAATTTAAAGCTGGGCCTGTAGGTACAGGCCTATAAGAGGCAGAGGCAGAAGAATCCCAAGTTCAAGCCCAGCTTGGGCAACTTAGTGATTTGGCAGCCTGGTCTCAAAATCAAATCTGAAAAATGGACTAGGGCTGTAGCTTAGTGCAAAGGCTCTGGATTGGATTTACTGGACTGCCAAAAATGATGATGATGATGATGATGATAATAGAATTTAGAACTCATTGTTAGAGAACATGAGTGTTTCCCTTGGGTCATTGCCCAGGCTTGGGATTTTGCTTTGCTGTTGTCTTCCTTTGGAATGAAGAGTGAAACTGCTTTTTGACGTCGGTCATGGACTCAAAGAATGCATCTCATCACCATCCAGAAAATGTTGTAGGACATACATTTTGCTCTGCTTGTTGGGTGCTCTTTATATTTTCCTTGAAGTTGGCATATCTAGTAGCTTGGGTAATATTGCTGAAGAAATGATTATTTTGTAAACAATTATAAAAGCTACTGTTCAAAAGAGGGAAATAGTAACGAAACTGTGGTGAACATTGTCCAGAGGAATGAAGTTGTTGAACCAGGTCTCTGTACTCAATCCCTCTTTTTTTCTCTCTCCTCCCTCTTCCCCCCCCCCCCCCCCCCCCCTTTTCTGTTGTGGTGCTAGGGATTGAAGCCAGGGCTCACACATCCTAGTATGCTAGGCAAATGGTCTACCGCAGCTACATCTCCAGGCCTGCTCCTTTTTAGAAGAAATGCTGCCTGTAGAAGTCCTGGTGATGAGATATATTTTAGTGAATTGTCATCCCAGATGCCATGTTACCAACTTAACCCAAGAGTGAAATGATGAAAAAGAATTTTAACTTCAGAAACACCAAATTTTTTGATGCACAGGGAACTTAATGTTCTGGGCCTAAAAAAAGCGACTGCGGCCACAAGGTAGGAATTAGCTCCTCAGAAAAGTTGAGGTATATAGATAGAGTTTTCAGAACCCACAGGGATCTGGTTTTCTCCTTTCACTGGTCGTTGCCCAGGGCCTGCTGAGTGGAGCATTGCTTATCCTTTTCTAATCCGAGTTTCTAAATAGAGTTAATCAGCATAAAAGTTATAATGAGCATTGTTTACTGGGAATATTAAATTAAATTAAATTTTAGAATAATTGTTATGTAGATATATTAAGAAACAGGTGGAACCTGTCCTGTTTGGAGTCTTGAGTTTAGAAAGTTAGCAGGTTTGGAAATGTGAAAGCAGGAAAAAAGGTCTAGTTTCCCTGCACCTGTAGACATCAGCCTGCAGCTGGGAACTTGGCTTGACCTTGGGAGTGAAGCCTGCTGAAGAAAGGTTGCTTTCACCTGTTCCCAGAGACCCAAGCAGAAGAGGCAGGAAGTGCTGTTGTCCTTGGCTACACTGAGAAGTGTTTCTGGGCTCAGCTGATCTCAGCTTTGACCTTAGTAGTCTCCCTTGCAGCCTTTTTGAGGGAGCACTGGCAAATCCTTGAGGATAAGAAGGGCCAGCTTCCCTACCTTTGCCAGTCTGCTGGGAGTCTCACTGTTCTGCTTCTCCCTGTGGCCACTACACCTGGAGGGTATCTGAAGTGGGAGGTGGGTTGTGGTGTGGCGTCCGCTCTCTGTTCAAAGTGTTTGATCTGAATGTGCTATTGTGTTTTTTGTCTCTGGTTTGCCAGGGCCTGGGAGGAGTTTCATGGCCTGGTGAACAGCAGCGGCCGCTGATCGGACGCTCCCCCTCTGTCTCTCACACTCAGGGTAGGGCCTTGTCTACCTTCTCTGTAACCCTATGACATACCTCTCAGCCATAGGCACCCTGTCCCTAAGGGGATGCGCTCTGTCCACTTATTCCCGTCCTTGCCTTCGTCAACATTGAACCTCAGAGAAATACCAAGTCTCAAACTGCTGAGTTCTTGTCCTCCATGGTCACATATTTTCCAGTGAACCTGTGGGTAGGACACAGCCTCACTGTGCTTCTCATTCCTGTTTGGAAAATGAGGCTTCGCAGACCAATAGATCTCTGAGGTCTTTTGTTGCTAAAATTTTATAATGGTAAATGTGCCCCATATTTTCCCCCACTCGACTTATGACCATTTTCATGCCATCTGCCAATTTCCTGTGGCCAAAAGGAGATCTCTCTAGGCCCCAATAAGATTTAGGTGAGAGGTATGTCTTTTGTTTGCCGGTGTGATCTGCCAGTTGTGAGGAAACAGTAATGTAAAACTTCAGTTTCAGCAAGGAAAGTAAGGGGGATAGAGGGTGGACTTTAGGCTGTTCCCATAACTAGACCATGTTTACCGCAAGGAGGGACACCAAAACTGGGAAGACGGGCTGCTAAACACTGTCAGAGCATCTGTGTTGAAAACTACAGTATCATGTCCGTTTCTGTGTCTGTAATGCAGAAAACAGGTTATGCTTATGCAGAACAGAGAGGAGAAGATGAAAGGCCAGTGTCTGCATGTGGCAGAGATTTGAGCCTGCTCAGGGACATTACGTTAGGCTGTCACACCACTTTTCACTCCATCCCTGGGAAGGAGTAGTTTTGAAATGAGAGAAGAATGTGTCAGCCACAGTAGCTGCTTCAGAATTCCTGTTTCCACAAAGGAGAAGAGGGTTTTCCAGAAAAAGTCACTGTATCCCTCAGACAAGCTACAAGAGAGATTAATTACACTTTGAGGGACAGAAACAGGTAGCCAGAGATCTGGGTGCTCTGCAGTTCTGGTATGATCTAGAGATGAACAGTCACCGGGTTCCTGCACATACAGATGGTACCCCACACTCCTTTTAATAGTTTGGTTCTATTGTTTTAAATTTAGTTTTTAGATGACAATACCAGATTTTACAAATAGTGGTTCAAAAGGTTTCTCCTTGGGGCTAGGGGCACAGCTCAGTGGTTAGGGTCCTTGCATAGTAAGTACAAGGCCCTGGATTTGATTCTCCAGCCCACAGAAGCTGGGCATGGTGGCACATGCCCATAATCCCAGAATTCAGGAAACTGAAGCAGGAGGATTGCCATGTGTTCTGTGTTAGCCTGGGCTACATAGTGAGTTCAGGACTGGTCTGGACTATTTTTTTTTAAAGTTTCCAAAATAGAATTCCAAGATGGCTGCCTCTAGGCACAAAAAGGAATGAAAAACTTGTCAGCTTTAAATAATGGGTAGGTTATTGACAGGTGGGCTAAAATACAGCAAACGCTTGAAATAATAGGTTAAAATTTCAGAGGCACAATGATGTTACAGAATTATTTTAATAATATTACTAGATTTGTTTCTAAGAAATCTTGGTTTTAGTATTCATAAAATTAGTGTACTTACAGTGAATGTGATGAAAGTTTTGTATTGGATTAACAATGTTTACTTCTTAAAATACATCAAATAATGGTACCTTTGAAAATGGAAAACTGTGACAGTACCATGCCTGTAATCCCAGCACTTTGGGAGGCTGAAGTAAGATCACAAGTTCAAATCCAGACTTCAGTTACAACTTAGTGGAACCTTATCTCAAAAAAATAAAAAGGGATGGGAATGTAGTTGGTGCTAAGGCCCTTGGATCAATCTCCAATACTGGGGAAAGAAAATACTGAGACATCTTAGTTTCCATAAAATAAAATATTAAATTGGAACAGTCAGAACGGAAGAAAACACTACCTCTTCCCCTGAAACACTAAATTGATCAAGAAAAATACCCCTAATTGCTTTAAAAAGGGGTGCTATTTGCATAATTTCCATTTTGTAGTCTGGTTTTTTTGTTTGTTTGTTTGTTTGTTTTTTGCAAACCTCCATACCTTTTTTTGTTTGAATCTTTTTTTCTTTCTTTTTGTACTGAGGATTAAACCCAGGGCCTTCACACCAAGCTATATCCCAGCCCTTTCTGTCTTTCTGAGATAGGATTTTGTGAAGTTGTCCAAAGGGGCTCAAATTTGCGATCTTCCTGCCTTAGCATGTTGGAGCCACAGACATATATCACACCTATATCATTTTATGTACTTGATGGTTTGTTGTTCCCCTTTAAGCACAGACCTAGGAGCATGTAAGGAGTGTCTGACTTGAAAGCAAAAGAATCAAGCCTTGCTTTCAGTGAAAGAGGTATTCTAAGATACAGATAGCTAGCCCTATTCATTCTTCTATTGTTTTGTTTTGTTTTGTTTTGTTTTGTTTTGTTTTGTTTTTCCGGTACTGGGGATTTAACTCAGGGTCTTTACACTAAGCTACATCCCCACCCCAACTTGCCTTTTATTTATTTATTTATTTTTTCCCAAAACAAGGTCTTGCTCTGTAGTTGAGGCCAGTCCTGAACTCACTGTGTATCCCAGGCTGGCCTCAAACACGTGGTAGTCCTCCTGCCTCAGCCACCTGACCACCCTTGTCAAATTTTTATGTGGTTGTAGGGGATCAAACCTAGGGCCTGGTATAAGCAAGGCAAATCAGTTAACCGCTGAGCAATGTCCCAGCCCCTTTTTATTGTTTATTTGAGATAGGACAGGTTCTCTTTAAATTGCTAAGTTTCCCAGGCTATACTAAAACTTGCAGTCCTCCTGCCTCCATCTCCCAGGGTGCTGGATTATAGACCTCTACCACCAGACCTGGCTTTTTCTGCCACTCTAGAGTGCCATAAGACTTAAGCCTTTTCTCTTTTTTCCCCCTTTAGTTTTTTACCCCCTTCCAGGTGGATCATGATCTATAAAGAAACTTGATAGAAAAACTGCTACTTCAATAGTTCTTGAGGGTCTGGAGGAATAGCACATTACTTAGAGTGCTTGGCCAGCAAGTGTGAATCATTGAGTTCGATTCCCCAGTACAAGAGGCTGAGGCAGGAGAATTGCTGTGAGTTCTGGGCCAGCCTGGACTACAGAGTAAGACCCTGCCTCAAAAAAAAAAAATAAATAAAATAGAAAAGGTCTGGGGTGTAGTTTGGTGGTATAGTGCTTGTCCAGCACACACAAGGTCCAGGGTTTGATTCCCAGCACCACAAGCTGTCACTTACTCCTAAACCTTAAGTATTTAAGTATTTTTTTTCCCCAGTTTATATGCTGTTTTGTCATTGCATATGACTTAACATTTTAAAGCCATTTTATTTACCTCCTGTTACAACGAGGTTTTGTTCTTTAGCCTTGACTTCAGCAGAAATTCCAGCTGTCTGGGCTGGCATGCACCATGCAGGGGTCTGTATCATTGGCGAGTGCAGCTGGCATAAGTTGTTCAGTGGGAGATGAGAGACTGAAACTTGACCTGTTGAACCTGACAAAGTTTG
This sequence comes from Ctenodactylus gundi, assembly GCA_004027205.1. Classification (NCBI taxonomy): domain Eukaryota; kingdom Metazoa; phylum Chordata; class Mammalia; order Rodentia; family Ctenodactylidae; genus Ctenodactylus; species Ctenodactylus gundi. The sequence goes on along the minus strand of PVKB01004995.1, from coordinate 26,982 downwards.
CAGCTTTGTAGACTATGCAGGAGGAGAAAAGAAAAACAGACCTCTCAACCTGAGTTGACTACTGTTGGGAAAGAATGTTCCCCTAAGGACCACATGCCCTGAATCTGATAGGCCAGTGAGGAATAACCCTCCTCAGCCTGACTTTCCTCTGAGTCTCTCCCACCTTTCACTTGAGGTCCCAGAGTCACTTGGGTGCTCTTGCTGGGTACCAGCACAGTGGCAAATAACTGTGGGGAGGCATTCTGAGTGACAGCCTTGCCCCTCCATCATTCCTACCTTGGCTTACTCTTTCCAAAGAGAACTACTCTCTCTCTCTCTCTCTCTCTCTCTCTCTCTCCCTCTCTCTCTCTCCCTCTCTCTCTCTAGCAGTATGAAAAGTGAGTATTTTGAAGCAAAGCAGATTAGAAAGCTATATTTGGGCAACAGTTTTCCTGAGGTACCTGGGAGTATGATGTTAGAAACCAGTTTGAATGGTGTTCTCTGATATTTCTGAGGCCATACACTCAACAGTAAGGAACATATACTTCCTTCTTTGTGATGCTGAGGATTTAACCTAGGGCCTCAGTGTATGCCAAGACTTAACCACTGAGTTAGAACTTTATCACCAGCCCAGTAGGCAGCCTGCCTGCCTGCCTGCCTGCCTTTTTCCCTTCCTTTTATGGGGGTATGGGTATGTTGTCTGGGCTGGCCTCAAACTCCTGAGCTCAAGCAATTCTCTTACCTTGCTGAGAAGCTGGGACTGCTGGTGCATGTCTCCATGCCTGACAAGAATTATTTTCCTGTAGCACTGTAGATTGAGAACTCCTGTGTCCTGTCTGGTACATTTAATACGGTACATGCACTGTCACAATATGGCTGGATGAATAGTATGCTAGCTTGTAGGAGCTCATACTAGATTTCCTAATTTTTAGTTTGCCTTTAAGAGACCAGAAGCATGTGTGCACATATGTATATAATAGGTGCCTGTGGTCTCTGCCACTTCCTATTTATAGTCTCTTTCCCTGATACCTAATCTTTGCATGCTGCAGCCTCTGCAATGAAGGACCTAAGTATTAGTTCCTAGCTATTCTGAGGTGACTACATGCCTCGGACCAAATTTGGCACCAACTTGTTCTCAAACCACAGTTTTTTAGAGGGGCTGGACCATAGCCATAGACCCTCATCGCCACTAGCCTGGTTGATTGGCAGTGGCAGGACATCCACCCTTGTTACCCTTTGTTTTCCTGGGACACTGTGGAAATACTCACCTGGATTCTGGCTCTTTTACTCCTTCACCTGTTTCCATTTGCAAGTAGACTTTAGGATGTTAAGACTTGGTAGAAGTTTTTCTGACTATAAAGAGATCTCTAATAAGAGAGGTAATTAAAGTAGTATTAAGGATCTGAACGGAAAGTGGCAGAACTCATCTTCAATTTGCCTGCCACAGGGAAAAAATTATTTCTGGCCCAGCCCTAGCACAGTAGAGGAGTTCTTCTAAAAGGTAAAACAGGTTGCTTGTGGCAGTAGTTGGCCTAAAAACCTTTTTCTTCATGTCACTGAATAGCTGAATGAGCTGGTCATATACTTACCTGCCATCTTCCTCACTCCACAGTAATTACTTCAGAGGCAGAAAATCCTCAGCTGCCTTCCCACACCTGTCTGTTTTTCACTTCTCCCTACTGGAAGAGTAGAACCCTTCATGGCCGGCCTGGGCCACGTAGTGAGTTCAGGACCACCCTGAACTACAGTGAAACTTTGTCTCAAAAAGGAAGAGTCTCCAGTGGCTGTCTGGACAGAGAGGTGGCATTAAAAGGGAAGAAGAGCAAAGCAGACCTGGGTGACCACTTTAGTTAGAATTCAGTGTATGTAGGGTAAGGCATCTTCTGAACAGCAGGCTGTGACAGCACATCATCCCCAAGGGAGCTCAGAGGCACCCAGGCACACTGGTTGTCATCCTTCGCTAGCTACTTGTGGATTCTCAGAGGAATCTACCCCTTTGAGAATTTTTATACCATTAGACTTTTAGAGAGAAGACCACCCAGTAACTTTATTGACCCTTCAGCTTCTTCAGTGAAAACAGTTGAAGTGCTCAGTATCCATTGTTTTATGAACCATACAGTCGTGTGTGTCAGTTATAATGCAGGTGGACTTTTGAGATAATCAGTTTCGTCCTACCCAAGACCACTTACAATCTCCTCAGGACTTGTCTGTCATCATCCTCTTTGACAGTGGGGCTCTTGGTTACTGTCAGCCTGCCACCATCACCCAGCAGGATTTAAAGTGCTGCTTCCAAATCTCTGGCATATTTAAACCGGGGCTAGGACACGAGTTAGATGGCCTATAAAGGCCATGCCAGTAGGGCTGAGGGCATAGTTTAGCAGTTACAGCACTTGCCACATGAGGCCCTGAATTTATCTCCCCAGTACTACTTAAGCTAGGCATGGTGGCATATGCCTGTAATCCCAGTACAAAGGAGGCTGCAGTAGGAGGATTGCATGTGTTTGAGGCCAGCCTGGACTAGAGACCCTGCCTCAAAAATAAAGTCAGGCCTGGAGGAATGGTACAGCTGTTAAAGTGCTTGCGTAGCAAGCGCAACACCCTAGGTTTGATTCCCCAGCACCACATAAACTGGGCATGGTGGTGTATTCCTGTAATCCCAGCACCTGGGAGGCTGAGGCAGGAGGATTGCTTGAGGCCAAGGTTAGCCTGGGCTACAAAGCAAGACCCTGTCTCAAAGTAAGTAAAGTCACTGCTAGAGGGATCCCTGAGATTTTGAGATTTAGATGGTGATGTGACTTCTAACATGAGACAGGAAAGGCTAGTAGTGAGTGGCTAGGCCTGAGTCCAGTGTAGCACAACTAAGAAAACTTGGGAATCTGCCTCTTTGCCCCTTGTGCTTCTCCTAGGAATTGAAGCCATAGTTCCAAAGCAAAAGGCCCTGGAGCATACCTCCTGTGGTGGCTGTGCCATGTTTTCATTTAATGTTTTTTGTCACACGGTCAAGTGTGTATCTGCCACATGCTTCTTTCATGTGCCTAGTTCCACAATGGCTCAGTCTCTGCTGCTGCCAGTCTCTTGTAGCCCCTCAGAATTTCTTAGTGTATATGCAAGTAAACACACTCTGCCCCACTCACACAAAAACCAGGTACTGTGCCCACTGTTCTGTTCCTTAGCCCATCAGTTGATCTTGGGGATTTTTTCCATTTTAGAAGAAAGCTACTTTTTTTGGTTTTGCTACTGTTGGATTGTGCAAAACGTTACATTAATATTTAACCAGCCCGTTTTGGTCTGCATTGGGGTGGTTTCTGGTCTTTTGCTGTTGTAAGCAACTGAATTGAAGTTTCTGCAGGGACTAGGGAGAGAGGTTGCCATTTGGCATTAGCCTGGCAAAGGAGGGTCCTGGGGTGTGGAGAACCCAAGAGTTTCAGAGTTGAGTACTGTCCCCCCCCCCCCCCCCACCGTTATGTGTATAGTTGTGTCTATAGACAGTCCACATATTATTGAATGCTCTATTTTTTCCCATTTTCTCTTACAGGGACAATTCAAGCTTTCGAAATACAAAAATCACATTGTGAAAGTACACAAGCTGGCAATAATCCTTTTCTGTATGTGTGTGTTTGTCTGAAATGGATGGGAGGCCTCCCGCCAGTCCTTCCATCTGCTCTCTGAAGGGACGTCCTGAGCCGTGGGCTCCCCTTTTGCACTCGTTCCTGGAGGACAGATTCTGCCAGACACCCTCCAACATCACTGACTTTATAAAAAGGAAAACGGAAAACATGACTTTGTAATAGACACATTTTTTTAACGGGGTCCTTTGGGAGGGGAAGTACAGCCTTTCCGTTTGCTCTGTGCTGTCCAGATGCCTCTTGCTCGTGCATCCTGCTGTGGGGTGGGAGTGGTGACCACGTATACGTGCCGGAGCTGTGGTCGAGAATTGTCAGTATTAGGAGTGCCTGTGTACCTAGGAGCAGCATTCTGCTGAAAGTCCCAGAATAACCAAACGCCTCTTCCAGCTCTGCTGTTAAGTTGTTTGGACTGTTTTGTTTCTTCCTCTGCCCAAGCCCACCACTCTGAAAATGTGTTTTTGATGTGATGGCTGCTGGATTTTGTGTCCACTCCTGCCGTACACCTACCAGTTTCCCTCCCGTGAGACTCTGCCCTTCTTAGGCACTGCTGCACTTAGTATCGCAATCCAGTGGGCACGGTGGTCCTCCAGAGTGGCCTAGGTTCACCATGGTGACTCAGGCTGAAGCCAGATAAGCATCCAGGTCGCAGGTACAGAGCTGGACTAAGACCAGTGCCTGGCATCATGTCCCCACACGGGCAGGGCCCGAGTCCCATCGGCATTGGTGGGTGCTTACATACCTCCCTGAGGAAAGCCGCAACAGCCGGCTACTGCCAGGGACTGATGCTTAGTGTGTGCATTCAACATTCTTGAAACTGGGACATCTGACGAAAAGGGACCTTGCTGGATGACTTGTCTGTGTGGCTCTGCCTGTCTGCAGTGGTGGAAAACCCGACTTTAGTTGTCATCACCTGGTATGTATGTTAGCAAATGTGTGCTGACCAGTGTTGCCCAGGAATATAATGAAGGCCTATCGGCATGCTTTAAAGTGACCAATCCATCAGAGAAGCTGAGTGACTTGACTTCAGAGGTACTAAAGTCAAGGAAGTCAAAAGAACACCGAAGGTTCAAGTAAGTGATGAACAAGAGTCCTTCAGCAACCTCCAAGTAGCACTGTCTTGCTTGGCTCTTATGAGCAGTAATCACAGTACCTTAAATTAAGGCCTCTCCTTAAAACCTGTCCTTGGAGGCTGGGGGATCCTCAGCCCCCGGGTCACTTAGAGGACTCCTGTGAGAGTAGCAGGTGTTCCCTTATTGAATGTGTATTACTCTCTGCCTGCTTTCCAACTCCCGAACCCCCTGTTTGGGGATTCACTGTCCTGAAAGAACAGGGGAGTCCGGGGGCCAGGAGGGAGGTGCTTCCATTACAGGTGAAGTTACATTGAAGCTCTAGGAATATGAAGAATGCATTCTATGTACAGACATTGGAAGGGCTGGGCAAAGATAGGAGTAACACTGGCTGTAGTTGGGAGCAAAGGCTATCTCTGGGGATGTGACCAGAGTCCAGGGCTTCACTGTTGCCTAGACTCCGATTGCCTGAAAATTCCAAAGACAGCAGACATTTGGATTTGCCTGCCTTTGGGCATCTGCTTGACTCCATGTGCATGTTTGTGTGTGTGTGTGTGTGTGCATACGTACATGTGTATGTGCCTGTGTGCATACGCACAAGCATGTGCTTGTGCGTATATGTATGTATACTGTGTGGTTAAGAGTGAGAAGATTGTTAGGGGCATAGCTCGCTCAGTGGTTACAGCATCTGCGTAGCACACACAGGACCTTGGATTTGGTTCCCCAGCACCATATAAAGGTGAACTGGCTGTGGTAGTGCACTCTGTAATCCCAGCACTCAGGAGACTGAGGCAGGAGGATTACTGTGACTTCAAGGCCAGCCCAGGCTACATAGGGAGTTCATAACCAGCCTGAGCTAAAAAGCAAGACCCTGGCTCAAAAAAAAAAGGGGGGGGGGTGGAGGCTGGAGGAATGGCTCAGCGGTTAAAGCGCTTGATAGACAAGTGCTAAATTTGATTCCCCAGCACCGCATAGGCTGGGCATGGTGTCGCACGCCTTTAATCCCAGCACTCTGAGGGGCTGAGACAGGAGGATTGCCATGAGACCAAAGCCAGCCTTGGCTCCATAGTAAGTTCAGGACCAGCGTGGACTATAGAGCGAGACCCTGTCTCAAAAAATAAAGTGATTGTTTTGTCAGGCCTAGTAATTAGGTGTATTGTCCATAGTTTTGCCTTCCTGGGGGCGGGGGACTACAAATTGTTCATGTTTATGAATCTAATATTTTCTGAAGCTGCCCATGTTTCCCCTTCCCCTTCCTCTTGGTCACTGTAGTATTTGACAGTTGTTTTTCCCACCAAAAGTATGCTGCCCCTGTGCTGGCTAGAACATGGGCTATCCCTGTTAGGCAGCAGCTGACTCCAGTGTTCTCCCAGGATTCTGCCTAACGGCCCTGAGTGGGAGGCCAGATAGTTTATCCAGACTGCCCATTGTTCCCAGACCAGCTTGAGATCTCTTTCCATTTATTTTGCCTCCACCGCCCTCTGCTTGCTGAGGGCCGACATGGTTGCTATTACAGAATGCTGCCTGTTCTAGAGACAAGGGATAAAGGTCTGCCAGGGCCAGAGTGACCAGTATGTTAGGTTGCAGCTAGAGGAGTGGAAGTCACAGTTGACGTATTCTCCCAGCCCCTTTGCAGGGTTTTCTGTTTGAATTTGGCCCATTTCCTTTCCAGTGCCCTTCTGTTTGTGTTCTTCTGTTCACAAATGTATGTGTTTTCCCTGTGACACTGGCAGTGACAATACTTTTCCACCCAGAGAGAAGCTTGTGGTCCACAGTGCTCCAAGAATGAATTTTCAAGTGTTTGCCAGCGGGGAAGGAGCAGAGCCTGTAACAAAAGTTATGTAGTGGTGCACTTTCAGAGCAATTGTCTACTGCAGTAATAAATGGAAAATATCAGCAAGACCCAGGTTGTGGACTTGTTAATACAAAGAAGGCAGGGACACTGATGGTTCACTGCTACTAATTCTTCCCTTCAATGTCTGAGTCTCTATTTTAAATATATTCCAGAAGAAAATACATGGGATGATTCAGTCCTCCCTGTTAGCCACGAGGCATCTGTCCATACCCATTCATACATTGTGCTTCCCTACCCCAGAAAGCAACTCCTGTTTCCATCCATTGTGATAGAACTAATTGTTAAGCTCTCACCCTCTCCTAAAGATGAGGAATCATAAAGCCCAGCAGTCACTGTGCCAATCTCTAAGCCATGTTAATTCCCTCCCTCCACCACAGTGCCACCTGAGCAGAATATACGATAAAAATTTTACCTGTAGACTAAAGAGCCTGAGGGCACAGCTCAGCAATTAACGCACTTACCTAGCAAACTCAAGACCCTGGGGTTCACTCAGTGCCAAATAATCCAGCCATAGTGGAGTATTCTTGTAATCCCAGCACTTGAGAGACAAGAGGCAGGATTGCTATGAGCTTGAGGCCAGCCTAGGCTACCTAAAGAGTTTAGGACCAGCCTGGAGTCTAGAGCAAGACCCTGCGTCAAAATTAAAAATTTTTAAATAAAGACTTTCAGGAAAGAAAGAATATCCAAGAAACAGGAAAATCTGGGAAAGAAGGACTTCCAGGAAACAGGGATACTCAGAAGCCAGTGACACATCCAGGAAAGAGACTGATACACAGAAAACAGGGACAGCGGAGAAAGAGAAGGCCAGCTGGGAAATAGGGACAGACAGGAAACGGGATAGCTCCTCAGTCCAAGAAATAGGCACTGAGGCCAACCCTATCCCCTACTGTGTGTGGCTGTTGCTTTCCCCAAAGCCCCCATTCTGCATCCTGTCCCCAGACATGGCACTGTTACGAATGGTGGAACCTTCAGGGGTGGTCCCTAGTGAGAGGTCTTTGGTCTCGTACTTTCATCCTGTCGGCCCACTTGCATCTCCATGTCCTATGACCTTCTACTGTTAATTTATCTACTGGTTCACTGGGACATTGGTACAGATTTCATCCATAGACCAACAAGGCTATGGGTTACAGATGGGAATATGAGGGTCTTGAGGGAAGTTCCCCAACAACAGATAAGGCCACCAGCTTCCTCTGGCTATACTGGGTGGAACCTGGCCACTGTGGCGACTGGAGACCCACCAATAGTGGCCTTGGTATCTGGTGGGCACAACTCAGTGGGCATCATCTCTCCTGGCTCCAGATCCCATGTGTACACACAGCCATGCACCCTCCCTTGACCTACACACAGGGACACACTTGGGGGAGGAGCACAAAAGATTATAGGGTAAGGTTAACTTCCAACAAAAACTATGCTAAATAATTAGAGAACATACTAATAATTAGAGAACTGTAATGTTCCACACACACACATACACACACACACAAAAAGAAATTGTGGAGCCAGGTATGATGGCACACTATCATAACCTAACACTTGGGAGGGTGAAGCAACAGATAGGATCACAGTTTAAGTCCACCCTGGACTACAAAGTAAGTTCATGACTGACCTGGACTATAGAGTGAGGCACTGTCTCAAACTAAAAGACTAGGCATGGTGGCACAGCCCTGTAATCACAGCTACTCAGGAGGCTGAGGTAAACTCACAGACTTGAACCTCTGTGGTCAATTTTGCAAGACCACATCTCGAAATAAGAAGGACTGGGGATGCAGCCCAGTGGTAAAACTTGCCTAATGTGGGACGCCTTGTGTTTCATCCCCCGTACTGCAAGAAGAGAGAGACTGCTGCTTAGGGGAACAGAAAGAATTGATAGCTGGGGATCAGAGTGAAAAGTACAAGGGGCAGCTGGGTTCAGTGGACCAGTCCTATCATCCCAGGCTCTCATCTGAGAGGCTGAGACAGAAGGACTGCAAATTCAAGCCCAGCCTGGGAAACTTAGTGACTTACTGAGAGTTTGTCTCAAAATAAAATCTTTTTAAAAGGGGCTGGAGGAATGACATAGCAGTTAAAGTGCATTCCTTGCAAGTCCAAGGCCCTGAGGTCAATTCCCCAGCACTACATAAAGCCAGGCATGGTGGTGCACACCTGTAATCCCAGCACTCGGGAGGCTGAGATTAGGAGGACTGTCATGAGTTTGAGGCCCACCTGGGCTACACAGTGAGTTTAGGACTAGCTTGAACTACAGAGTAAAATCTTGTCTCAGAAAAAAAAAGGGGGGTGGGGAGCAATTTGGGTGAGATTTACAGAGAAAGAATCTTCTATACTGGAAAACGTATCACTGGAATGTAAAGGGTGGTTCTAGATGAGAGCCTGGGAGGATGCAGATTCCCCAGCACTAATCCATGTAGAAATGGGGTTGACCACTAGAACTGGAAACCGCCCCCCCACCCCCCATTCTCTGAGAGGGACAGAGGGGATAAGCTAACTACTCAGGGTTGCCTGGGCTCTAGTGGAGGGTCTGAGTGCAGCCAAGGCCCTGAAACCTCTAATCCTGGAGGAGGGTACAGGCCCAGAGGAAGATTTCCAAGTAGCTATGCAACAACAGATACCATGGAAAGTGGCCTCGTGTGTGAAACCAGTATCTCTGGGTAGATGTTGCATGGAGGCGGCCTTCAGGGCTAATAAAAGCTTCCTGGCCATTTGAGCTGTCTCTGCTAGAGTGGTTGGCTGGGCACTGCAGGTGAGCATGCAGAGGCCAGGAGGCCACTGCCTTGTTGGGGATTTGCTAAGGAGATCCGGTAGCAGATTTGATAGTTAACCATATAGCTTTAAAGGGTAAGCCCTCCTCATATGACAGCCATCAGGGCCCTGGAAGAGTGGTGATATCAGACAGTCATCAGTTGGGGAATTTAACCCTGGCCCAAGTGGCAGCCCAGAAGCCGGCGCCTTGACCAGGGTGGTGCTAAATGTCTAGGCTTTGAGCTCCTGGTCTCCTGGGAAATCTGAGTGGTATATTTATAAAAGGATATCTTTGTAGCCAGCTTTTCCTGAGTGCAGCTGCCAGGAAGGGGTAGAAAGAGGTGGTATGAAACTGTAGACAAGCCAGTCAGGAAATTCCTCAGGACCCTAGTCAGCATGGCGCGACATCAGCTTGCAGAAGCCTCGCAGCACCTGTCATGCCCTGGCCCCCTCTCTAGGACCAGGGGCGTAGGGTCCTGCTCCCTCCTCCTGCTGCTGTCCATCTTCCATCTGCAGTCCTCTTTCTGCAGCCCCCTGCCTGTCCCAGCTCCCAGAATGCCCTGCTGTCCTCCAGTTTCCCTGCTTGCTGGACTGCCATTGGCTGGCATTCAACCCTTTGCTAACATCTAGTGCCTCTTCACCCCTCAAAAATTTCCCCATTAAAAAGAGATTTACTATTTCCAAAAGAAGGCCAAAATTAGACAAAGTAAAAATTAGACAAACTGTTGATACATACAGATAACAGATTATAATTTGGCAATTAAATGAATTATCAAGCTGTAAAAAGACATGAAGGACACCATGCATGGTGACACAGGCCTGTAATCTCAGCACTCCAGGAGGATGAGGCTGGAAGATCATAAATTAGAGCCCAGACTGGGCAATTTAGTAACTTAGTAAACCAGGTGTCAACAAAACAAAACAAAAATAGGGATGAAGGAATAGCACAGCTGTTTTGTGAGGGCTTGCCTAGCAAGCACAAGGCCCTGAATGTGATTCCCTGACACCATATGAGCCAGGCATGGTGGTGCATCCCTGCAGTGCCAGTACTTGGGAGGCTGAGGCAGGAAGATTGCTATGAGTTTGAAGCCAGCCTGGGCTACATAGTGCAGTCAGGAACAACCTGGACTACAGAGTGAGATCCTGTCTCAAAAAGGGGGAAAGGGGTCCAGGGCGTGTAGCTCAGTACAGAGGCCCTGGGTTTGATCCTATTTTTAAAAATACAAAACAATGGGCTGGAGAGATGGCTTAATGGGTAAAGCGCTTGCCTAGCAAGTGCTAGGTCAAACGCTAAGTACCCGAGTTCGATTCCCCAGCACCACATAAGGTGGGCGTGGTGGTGCATGCCTGTAATCCCAGCACTTGGGAAGCTGAGACAGGAGGATTGCTGTGAATTCAGGGCTAGCCTGGACTGCAGAGTGAGACCCTGTCTCGAAAAACAAACATATATATATATATATATATATATATATATATATATATATATATATATGATTATATCTCAAAAGACATGGAAGAGGGCTGGGGTTGTAACTTTGTGGTGGAGCAGTTATCTAATACCTTAGCATCACTGAAGGTATGAGTTCAATTTCCAACACTGAAAGAGAAAAGGAGAGAGCATTAATACATTAATGTATAGTGCTATATGAAAGAAGCCAATCTTGGGCTGGAGGGATAGTACAGCAGTGAGAGCAAGGCCCTGAGTTCAGTTCCCCAGGGCCACGTAAGCCAGGTGTGGTAACACTTACCTGTACTTCCAGCACTCAGGAGGCTGAAGTAGGATTATTGTAAATTCAAGGCCAGCCAGGGCTACATAGTGAGGTGAAAACCAGCGTGGATTACAGAGTGAGACTCCATCTCAAAACAAACAACCAATCTGAAATCTATATTGTATGATTCTCACTAACATTCTGGAAAAGGCAAAACTATGGAGACAGTAAGAACAATGATTGCTAGGGATTTAAGGGGAGGAAGAGATGAATAGGTAAGCATGGAACTTTTAGGACCTTGAAACAGTTACCCTGGGTTGGTGGTTTGTAGCTTAGCAGTTAGAGTGCTTGCCTAGCAAACACAAAGCCCCAGGTTCTATTCCCCAGCACCACATAAGCCAGGTGTGGTGTCACACACCTGTAATCCCAGCACTCTGGAGGCTGAGGCAGGATTGCTGTGATTTTGAGGCCAGCCTGGGCTAAGCAGTGAGTGAGTTCAGGGCCAACCTGGACTAAAGAACCAAACTCTTTCAAAAAGAAAGCAAGGAAGGAAGGAAAGGAAGGAGGAAAGAAAGAAGAGACAGACCTAAGTCTCCTGTAAGAGACTGTAATGGTAGATATGCATCAGAAGTTGAATAAATGTACAGCACAAATGATAAAGCCTAATGGAAACTATACACTGTAGTTGATAACGTACCAATGCTTGCTGATCACGTAACAGATGTCTCACATTAATGCCTGGAAATAGAGGCAAGGAGAAGGGGTAGATCAGAACTCTGCTTGCATTGTTTTTCTTTGTCCACCTCTGACTGCTCCTCAGAAACTACAGGTTAGAAGAAAATAGCTCTAGAAAAGTCCATGATTTACTTAGAGAAAGCCACTCTTAATACCAAGACACTTTGGAGAACACTAGCAATGGGTTCATTCTATAGGTGCTCTTTGTGTGGGGAGTTGCAAAAATAGTACCAGCCTAGTGACTCTGTCCCCAGCGCCCCCTCCTGGTACCATGTCTCGTGACTACAGTGCAGCAGCAAAACCACAGCACTGCCACTGGCACACCTAATAGTTCTATTGGCAATCCGCTTTGTCTGTTTAACAATGTATCGTGAACATCTTTCCGTGTCAATTATTAATGCCTATAGCATTCTGGGGCTTTTGATGGCCAATGTGTGAATTTCCATAATATACCCTGCAGTTCCTATGACTGAATGATCATCTATTTCCAAGTTATTATTTTTTCCAGTATTGGGAATTGAACCCAAGGCCTTTGTACTGAGATACATTCCACCCCTTTTATTTTTTATTTTGAGACAACGTCTCACTAAGTCACTTAAGTTGCCCAAGCCGCGCTCTAACTTGGGATACATCTGCCTCAGCCTTCTAGAATATGGGTGTTCACAGGCATGTGCTAAGTAAAAGTATTAATTTTAACAACACACTTCCTTCCTATCTTCTACTTTTTCCTACATTGGTGCCTGGCATTCCTTCCCAAAGAAGTATTTCCCCTAAATTCTTGTCTCAGGCCTTCCTGCGGGGAAAAAAATGGAGTGGACTTATGGACACGTGTGAACAGAGGCCTTGGGGTAGAGAAGGGATCAGCCTTGCTGTGACACTTCCAGTAAGCCCCATTCTCTTCTTCTCTCCCCTCTGTCTTTCTCAGGACCATTTCATCCTTTGTACCATCCTTCATGGTGGCAAAATGGCTGCACCACTTCCAGGATCACAGTGTTCTCTGTTCCTTCCAGAAGAGGCAGGAGAGCAGGAATCCAGGAACTTTTATGAAAGTACAAGGAACCTTCCCTCTCATTAACCCCAAAAAGCTCTTATATCTCTTGGGCTTTGATAGAGTAAGTCTTTTTGGCCAAGGCAAAGCCAAGTGCCAATTAAACTGGTTTTCCTGGTGCAGTCACTATAGGAAAAGTGACATTGCAGTAGGGTTAAAAATGATCATCCCTGGGCTGGAGGCATACCTCAGTGATCAGAGCACTTGCCTACGAAAGCTCAAGGACCCAGGGTGGATCCCTCAGCACTCCGATAACACCTGGGCATGGTAGGAGGCTGAAGTAGGAAGATTACAGTGAGTTCAAGGCCAGCCTGGACTACTGAGTGACACCCTATCTCAGTAAATAAATATTTTAAAAGAAGATAATCTCTCATTTTTCTGTTTTCTTTTTTGGTGGTACTGGGATTGGTTGAACCTAGGGCCTTCACACTGAGCTATATTTCTCAGCCCTTGTTTTATTTTTTATGTTGGAACAGCCCCACAAACATTTTAAAAGTATTCGGGGGCAGGCTGGAGGAATAGCACAGCAGTTAAAGCATTTGCCTAGCAAACATTAAGACCCTGAGTTCGATTCTCCAGCACCACATAAACCCAGTGTGGTGGTGCATGCCTGTAATCCCAGGAGTCGGGAAGCTGAGGCAGGAAGATTGCCTTGAGTCCAAGGCTAGCTTGGGCTACACACTGAGTTCAGGACCAGCCAGAACAGGTCCTGGACAGAGCAAGACCCTATCTAAAAAAAAAAGAAAGAAAGAAAGGAAAGAAAGAAAGAAAGGAAAAGAAATAGCCAGGTATAGTGGCGCATACCTGTAATCCTAGTACTCAAGAAGTGGAGACATGAGGATTTCCCTGAGCTCAACGCCAGCATGGCCTACATCATGAATTTAGGACCAGCCTGCAACATGGAGACCTTGTCTCAGAAAGAAAAAGAAAAATTTCTACATACTGGCAACCTGGCCTCTAGAAAATGCATTCCTACTCTGGATTTTATTATTTTGTACTCTCTTCCAACTTGATATGTAACAAATAGTACTGTTCTTTTCTGTACATAGTCTTTGTTGGGTCATCTTTTTTCCTTTTTCTTTCTTTCTTTCTTTTTTTTTTTTTTGAGATAGGGTCTTACTCTGTCATCCAGCCTTGTTGTGAGCTCACTATGTATGTAGGCCCGGCTGGCCTTGAATTCCTGCCTCAGCCTCCCGAGGGGTAGAATTACAAGGTATGCCACCACCGCCAGCTTCTGTGGTGCTGAGGAACTGAACCCAAGGCCTTGTTTGCTTGGGAAGCACTCTAACCACTGAGGTATGTCCCCAACCCCCATATTTTTTGTAAGTTGTCTCTTGTTTAAAAATTTTTAATTAGAATTATAAATAAATGAGTAAATATGAATGACAAAAATTTTTTTTAATTAGAATTATGATGGGGGGTACTGGGGATCGAGCTTTTATACTGAACTACATTGCCAGTCTATTTTTTATTTTTCATTTTGAGACAAGATCTTTATTGCTCAGGCTGGACTCAAACTTGACATCTTCTGGCCTCAGCCTCCCACAGTTGCTGAAATTATAGGTTTGTACAACCAGGTCCAGCTAAAATTGTGATTTTAATTTGGTTTTTATTAGCTCCTCAAGATTAAAATATGAATATTTCTGAAACAGTATGATATATCTAGGACTGTCAGATCTTCAATTTGGAACATAACAATTCACTGGAGACTAAGTCTCAGGGGAAGCAAGTTTATTTAACAGATAGCACAAGCTGCCAGGCTGTGCTGGAGAGCACAGCACAGGTTCTGGGCAAGGGAGTCTTTTCTACTAAGGGCACTGGCCTTGAAGAGCTGCAGCGCGAGAGTGGCCCTGAAACGTTTGTGTTGTGAGGGAGGAGAGATTATCTCAGGGGCTGCAGGTGTTGCATGGCCTGAATCATGTAGCTGTGCTGCATGGGCCTGAGTCACGTAGCAAAAGGGGGAAAACAGTTAATATGGTGGTCCTGAGTGTTGAGGGGGTAGGTTACAGCTAGGTTACAGCTAGGTCTGTTAGTAGTTTTCCTTCCGTTGTCTGGACCCTGATAGCAGACCTGACATTCCCACCTCTTTATTATGACCGTGATGGGGGCGATGATATCCTCTAGCTACTTCCTGCTGAACAGGGGCTTTCTTAGGTGGTGTTTGAGGCGATGTGGGCTTTGAGGAAGGTCTGCCAACAGGTGTCGCTAGAGCTAGTCAGCAGCCTCTGGTGGAAGGGGCCCAGGAAGAACTGGTTTACTGTGAGTCGGTTATGGCCCTGATCTGGTGTTGTAGAAGACCTTGGAGGCATCATGCCAGTCAGAGATAAAGATAAATACAGTTATAAGGGGCCCAAGGAGAGGGAGGAGCCAGGACTCTCGGCTCCAGGAGTCCAACCAAGAATCCAGGAGGAGGATGCAAGTAAGAGAAGGGGTTAAGAGCAGTGAAAAACTATGACAAATAGAACAGACTGCAGATAAAACATGGTTGGTAGAAGAGTTACAGAAAAGTATCCACCTAGGGGCTAGAGGAATGGCTCAGTGGTCAAAGTGCTCGCTTAGCAAGCGCTAAGTCAAATGCTAAGTAGCTGAGTTCGGTTCCCCAGCACCACATAAGCTGGGCGCGGTGGCACACGCCTTTAATCCCAGCACTCGGAAGTCTGAGGCAGGAGCATTGCCCTGAGTCCAAGGCCAGCCTGGGCTCCATAGTGAGTTCAGGACCAGCCTGGACTACAGAGTGAGACCCTGACTCAAAAAAAAAGTGCCCACCTAGATAGCCACTAGGTGTCAGTCTGTAATTGGTTATTTTCAAAGGACTTGAAATGCAATAAGTCATTCTGTCAGCCCACCAAAAGCAACATGCATGTACACATGACAAACTGTGATTGGTCGCTATGTACTGACATAATACTGTCCTGCTGAAACCTATATAAGCCCCTGCTGCCTTTGTTCATGGCTGTTTTCTGTGTTCTCACTTAGAGGCCAGGTACAGCCTGGCCATTAATAAATGGCCCTAAATCGGTGTTTAGTGGTCCTCCAAATCCAGTTTACAACAGGTGCAGGATGGAGCAAGCGTTTGGAGAATAAGGATGATAGAAGGTTTTGGGGACACTGATTTAATTTTTGGCTGAGTTAAAGCCTTGAAAAGTTGAAAAATTGACTTGCTTTACGGCCAGGCTGGATGAGAAAAGTGAAACCCAGACTGTGAACTAGACCACTGGTAGGACTTCTAGAATAAAAACAGTAGAACATGGGGCTGGAGGAATGACTCAGTGGTTAAAGCGCTTGCTTAGCAAGAGCTAAGTCAAGTGCTGAGTACCCGAGTTCGATTCCTCAGCACCACATAAACTGGGTGTGGTGGCGCACACCTGTAATCCCAGCACTTGGGAGGCTGAGGTGGGAGGACTGCTGTGAGTCCAAGGCCATCCTGGGTTCACTAGTGAGTTCAGGACCAGCCTGGACTACAGAGCGAGACCCTGTCTCAAAAACAAAAAAACAAAACAAACAAACCAGTAGAACAGGGGCTGGAGGAATGGCTTAGCGGTTAAGGCACTTGCCTAGCAAGCACTGAGTACCCGAGTTCAATTCCCCAGCACCACATAAGCCAGGCTTGGTGGCACAGGCCTGTAATCCAAGCACTTGTGAGGCTGAGGCAGGAGGACTGCTGTGAATACAAGGCCAGCCAGGGCTCCTCAGTGAATTCAGGACCAGCCTGGGCTACAGAGTAAGTCTCTCTCTCTCTCTCTCTCTCTCTCTCTCTCTCTCAAAAGAAAAAGTAGAACAATAGACCTTAAATTACAGTACCAGGAAGAGCAAAACAAACAAAATCATCACACCCAATGGACCTTTACACAAGCCGTCTGTAACTTAAACAAACATTTCCAGGACTGGCTTGGACATTCTATTTGCCCTTTCTTTTTTTCAATGATAGGACTGAACTTTACCATACCAAATCCTTTCTGACCTGAAATATACTCTTTTCTTTTATCCCTTTTCCCAGAAACATACTTTTTTATTTTTTCCCCCAAAACATTCTTGTATTCGTATCTTTTTGCCTTTGCATCTTAAGCCTGATGGCTGCTTGGATTTTATAATTTTTTTTTTTTTTTTTTTGAGACAGAGTCTCTCTGTGTGGTCCAGGCTGGTCCTGAGCTCACTATGGAGCCCAGGCTGGCTTTGGACTCAGGGCAATCCTGCCACATCCTCCCAAGTGCTGGGATTACAGGTATGCACCACCACGCCCAGCTTATGTGGTGCTGGGGAATCGAACTCAGGTACTTAGCACTTGACTTAGTGCTTGCTAAGCAAGCACTTTAACAGCTGAGCCGTTCCTCCAGCCCCAGCCGCTTGGATTTTAAAATGTTCTTGCCAGAGATTTTTGTTTTCTCTTCTGGTCTCTGTTAATGGAGATATTTATATTCCTGTTAGAACTGGCAAGTGACCTTGGGCAGTACCAGCAGAAAGCAGAAAGAGCAAAGATGTTGTGTTTTAGTTGAGGTTTGACCTTGAATGACCGTGTTATCTTGGTATAAGCAGCAAGGCGAAAAAGGAGTAAGAAATGTCTTAGACAAGTTAATCAGGCAGAAATATTGGATCTCCTGTAAGAGTCAGGAGGAAAAGCCATCGGGATACAGAGACAGAGGGGAGGGTGGCAAATGAGAGAGATATATGGTAGAAGAGACATTAGAGGCTGACCTGTGGCCAGAAAGTGACTGAAAGAAGGATCAATAAGGATATCAGTGTAGGAACTTACAGTTTAGAAAAGCAGACTGTGAAAGCATTTAATAGAAACCTAGGTGTTTTTTAATGTGAGATAGGTCACCCTCCATCCCAGGCACCTCGCAAAGGGGACAGAGAGGAGCAGGAGTTTTATACATAGGTGAGAATGAGGGAGGGAGGCTAGGGAGGGGCACGGAGACGTGGAAGGGGGATCAGGATGGGGTTGAAGTCGTAGGCTGTGGATGAATTTTGTAGGGTGGGGACTCATTCTCAGGATCAAAAGTATCGAAAGAGGAGGAGGTCTTTTTGGTTTTGGAAGGCAAGGGAGGGAGGAGGCAAGGAGGATTTGAGAGGGACTGCAGGGACTTGCGGGGACTGCTGAGAGGGTCAGGAGCAAAGGAGAGAAAAGCTTGGACATAGGGAATCTCTTTCCTTTTACCAACGTGAGAGCAAAAGTTATGTAGGCCATGGATGATATTAGAGTCGAATGTCCCAAAGTAAGGCCAATGTGACTGATTGTCACACCCCGAGGGGGAGTTTGGGAGGACTGTGGAGGGGTTAAGGAACCTGGAAGAAGAGAGAGGGGCATCCCCCTTGTCTCTGTTCTAAGGGCGGCAGATATGAGAGTCAGTTGGTGAGGGTCATCACTGCTCGCAGCGACTTTCGACCATAATGGTCGCAGAATGAGACCAAAGCCTGTTACCAGGATTTTTGAACAGAGTGTCCTTGTGGCGAGAATACAAAGTAGGTGCGGTCTCAGTAGAGTGAATAGGGAGAGGGAGGCTCACTCACCTGGCCCTGTGGGAGCGGAGAGTCGTATGGCATGTGAATGTCACCACGGGGAGGAAAGAGGGACCTGTCTGTGAATGAGATGAAAAGAATCCAGACAGAACAGCTCAAGACTCCCGAGGGAGGAGCAGGTTCAATATCTGGGCTCAACGAACTCAAACTCGAAGCTGGAAGAGACCCCTCTTGACATAGGCGTTCTGTCATTTAAGCAGGGGGCCACTAAGTCATGCAAGGGGAGAATTTCGACCTGCCTTTCTGTTAGGTGGCAGGCAAGTTCGTCTCCCCGAGTTCTGGCTGCTCACAGGAGGAGGAGGGGGTCGCTCAGGGTCCTGGAGTTACCCTGGGATAAGCTCCCACCGCCCACCACTCGGGCAGCAAGAGGACCCCTCCCTCCCTTTCCCTGATCTTAGTCATGGCACCAGAATGTCAGATCTCGAGTTCACAGCATAATGATTCACGGGAGACTAAGTCTCCGTGGAAGCAAGTTAGAGAGCACAGGACAGGGTCTGGGCAAGGGAGTCTTTTCTGGTCTCTAAGGGCACAGGCCTTGAAGAGCTGCAGTGTGAGAGTGGCCTTGAAGAGTTTCTGCACTGTGTGTGTAGGGCGGGGTTGGTTATCTCGGAGGCTGCAGGTGTTGCATGGGCCTGAGTCACGTAGCAAAAGGGGGAAACTGTTATTTTGGGGGTCCTGGGTGTTACTGGGGTGGGGGTCTACTGCTAGGTCTGTTAGCAGTTGTCCTTCCCTTGTCTGGGCCCTGATGGCAGACCTGACAAGGACCTACTGTATCTTCCTCTCCAGACTTGGCTATTTCTCTACAAATGTTGTTTGTTTTTATTTGGGAATCTAGGTCCTCTACATTTTTCCTAAATTTATTCCAAGGGTAGTTCTTATTGTTACTGTAATTGATCCATTTTCTGTTATATTTTAATAGTTTGTGGGAGATAAAATAGATTTTAAAAAATATTTCTATTTTAACACTACTGAAATTCATCTTATTAGTTTTAGGGTTTTTTATTTTTAGGGGTTTCTGTGGGTTTTGTCTTCTTATGGAGGGGTTGTCTTAGTTACCTTCTCCTTGCTACCACAGAATACCCAACATCCACAACTTAAGGGAGGAAAGATTGGTGTTAGCATACAGTTTCAGAAGTTCTCACGTAGTTCATTCACAGGGCTGCAGCAGCAGCAGGGAAGGAGCATTGGAAAGGCTGGAGAGCAGCTCAGACCTCTAGACCACTGCAGACAGAAGCCAAGTCAAGGATGCCTAGAGACTCAAGGCAAAGTCTGAAGCTTTCTCAAGAAGAAGCTATAACAATGTTTCTCCTTCCTTCTCTTAGTGTAAGCTGCCAGTTGGGCTTCTTATCTCCAAGGGGGGAGCCCCTCCCTCACTTCCTGGCCCACAAGTCAATAACAAACACTTGAAAGCTCTGCCCTGGGCAACCCTTCCCGCAGTCTTTCTAGGTTAAAACCCAAGCATCTGCCCTTTCCAGCAAGTCTCCACCTCCCCGTAACACACAGTTCTAGTTATCCTACTCAATACAAATCATGAGGCTTTCTGGGGACCCTCCAGATCCAAGCCGTAGCAAGGGTAGTTAATACTTTGGGGTTTTCCAGGTAGACAACTGTCTCAAGTTACTTTGTCCTTGCTGGAATAAAATACTCAACATCCTCAACTTGAGGGAGGAAAGATTTATTTTGCCTCACAGTTTCAGAAGGTCCCATTCATGGGCAGCCAGCAGCGGTGGAAACCCATGGCAGAGGCCAGAATGCTGCTCACCCCACTGCAGACAGAAGCCAAGTCAAGCCTGTCGGAAGACTCAGGCAGGGCAGGCCTTCCCAGGAAGAAGCCCTTCTTCCTTTAATTATTCCAAGCTGCCAGTTCCCCCCACCCAGGGTAGGTGCCCCTCCCTCACTTTCTGGCCCACAAGTCAGTAACAAACACATAAAAGCTCAACCCCCGGCAACTCCCAACCTCAACAAATTAACAATCTTTCCACATCAAACCTTTTCCAACCAGGCCCTACTTCCCAGTAACACACCGTTCCAAAGTTATCCTGTTATATCCAGATACATGAGGCTTTTGGGGGACAAACCAGATCCAAACCACAGCAATAACCATGTCATCTTTTAATCATGAGAAATGTTGTCTCTTAACCAGATCTGGTGGTGCACACCTATAATCCTAGCACATGAGAGACTGAAACCAGAGGATTGCTAGTTGAAGGTCAGCCTAAACTAGCCAGGTCCTATCTAAAAACAAAACAAAAACCCTGCAAAATTAATGAGGGGATTGGCAGTATGTTTCAGTGACAGTGCTTGACTAACATGCAGGAGACCCTGAATATGAGCCCCAGAATGGGAAAAATAAAGCAACTTTACAGGCGGATCACAAATTTGAGGGACTGGGGGTATAGCTCAAGTTAGTGCTTTCCTAGCATGTGCAAGGCCCAGATTCAATTCCCCGGCACCACATAAGCTGGCCATGGTGCACACGCCTCTAACCCCTGCGCTGAAGAAGCTAAAGCGGTAGGACTGCTGTGTGTCTGAGGCCAGCCTGGGCTACATCGTGAGTTTCGTACAAGCCTGGACTACAGAGTGACACTGTCTCCAAAAAAAAGAAAAAAGAAAAAAGAGAAAAGAAAGAGAAAAGAAAAAGAAAAAAGGGGGTTGGGAAGATGGGTCATTGTGAAGGTTCTGGATTTGCCTTTTTTTCTTTTTCTTTCTTCCTTTCTTTTCTTTTTGAGACAGTCTTTCTGTGCCCCTGAACTCACTGAATAGCCTAGGCAGGCCTTGAAGTCATAGCAATACTCCTGCCTCAGCCTCCTGAGTTCTGGGATTACAAGCATGTGCCGCCATGCATGACTTCCTTTCTTATTTAAGAAGAGCTATGGGGCCTGAGAGCACAGCTCATCCTAGCACCAAAAGGCCCTGAGTTCAATTCCCTAGTATCACATAAGCTGGGCGTGGTGGCACATGCCTTTGATCCCGGTACTCAGGAGGCTGAGGCAGGAGGATCACACGTTGGATGCTAATTTGGGCGATTTAGCGACTTGGGCTCTGTCTCAAAAAGCAAATCCTAGAGATGACCGGCAGGTGCTGGAGCTCAGTGGGAAGGTTCTGGGTCCAGCCACCAGCTTGGGTGGAGGGGAATCCCTCCCCATCTGCTCCTCTTCTAAACCTTTCCCCTTTGTCAGTGTGGCCTCAGGCTGCTGTCCCCGCGGATGTCCAGCCTGTCATCTCCTCCTCTCCCCCACCCCCGGAACAGCATCACCTTACTCTGTCCCTCTTGCAGCGTCCCACCTCCCGCCGCTCTGCTAGACAAACGCCCCACATCTGCACCCAGGCTTGGAGCAGGAAACCCTGGCGCCCTTTCCACGGCCCAGGTCCCTGCGCGGCCCCTCCGCTATCTTTCCCTTCTTGCCAAAATACTCCTGGCACGGACACCAGTGTTCGGCTGTGCTAACACAGCGTCTCACCGCGCCCTTCCAAAGCCTGGTAGTCTGGCGGATGAGAAAGCTGAGGACCCATGAAAGCAAGCACCGCACCCGACAGAGCGCATCTAGTACTCGCAGGGCCCAGGGAAGGTGGGACTACAGCCGGCAGCCCTCACCTGCCATCCGCCAGGTTCCCTCCTGTCCCACCGTCGGACTTCTCGACTCCTTCAGTATCTTCCTAGCCAGGCATGGAGTCAGACTGGACAACCTGCCACAGCCCCTTTTCTTGTCAGAAATCTAAAGAAATACGCACCGGGCCTGGCAAGGTAGCCGAGGGTCGGGCGTTGGCCTAGCGCGCGCGAGTGTCCAGGATCCAGCACCACAAACTGTCCGTTCAGGGTCCCCAACTCCTGAGCTCCCTTCACTTACAGGGATGTGGCTTTTCGGTCGTGACTTCCAGGACCCAGAAAACCTTGGCTATATGGCTCGTGACCCCTTGTTTCCAGCTGTGCAGAAGCGGGGAGCCGGCGAGGCCCCAAGATCAGGGAGAGGCGAGCATCCCCGCACCCCGGGAGGCTGTGCGCGCACCTGGGGAGCGCAAGTCCCGAGCAACAGGGCTCCCCACGCCCCGCCCCGTGGTGCGCGGGGGCGGCAGTGCCGCCTGGTGGCCGCTCGCTGCTCGCCTGCATTTCAGCCCCCTCAGGGAGCTTGATGACAGTATCAGGAACGCTTCCGCGGAGACTGGGTGAGCCAGGCTCTGGGTTGTCCAGACTCTCCCTCTTTTCCCTATCTGCCCACTGGTAACTTCGCTGTTACCCCAGATTCAGCAGTTCTGAAGCTGAGCTCCTCTTCCCGCTTTGCTCTGGACTTCCCTTCTTCGTCTGGGACTGTTAGGCAACCGTGGCCCAGTAACTCTTTATCCTTTTACATATTTCATCAGGTTGCAAACTCCCCAGACTATCCAAGTGCATATATTAAAATTCTGTATATGAGTGGGCTGAACAACGCAGAGATTAGAGTGTGGTGGCGCACACCTGTAATCCCAGCACTGGAGAGGCTGACGTAGGAGGACTGCTGTGAGGTCAAGGCCAGTCTTGGGTCAGTGTCTTGCTCTGTAGTCCAGCTCCAGCCGCCTGAGTGCTAGGATGACAGGCATGTGCCACCATACCCAGCTTGCGTGGTGCTGGAGAATCAAACCCAGACCGTTGCTCTTGCAAGTGCTTGAAACACTATGCTGTTCCTCCAGCCCAGTCCAAGGCAGTTTTGAAAGAGACAACAAAGTCCAGCATTCAGAAACATAAATCTCATAGTGTCTGACATGTAAGAGAAAATTACTTGGGCTGGAGGAGTATCACAGGGATTGCAGGGATTGGAGTGCTTGCCTAGCAAGCCCAAGGCCTGGAGTTTGTTTGATTCTCCATCAACACATAAGCCAGGCATGGCGGTGCATGTCTGTAATTCCATCACTCTGGAGGCTGAGGCAGGAGGATTGCTGTGTGTTCAAGGTCAGCCAGGGTTACTCTGAGTTCAGAACCAGCTTGGACTACAGAACAAGATAGTCTCAAAAAAAATTACTTGACATAGAAAAAAGGGGGGTGGGGAGTGGCCATTAGCCAGGAGAATAGTCAAACAATATAAACTGAACTAGCAGTGATAAAGGCAATAGGCTTTTTCAAATTTCCATTTTAAAAAGGCCTCCATCTAGTCCCTGGTGAATCTCTGAAGCAGGACCCTGCTTCTTACCGCCTGGGAAAACTGACCAGGCCCCGTGGCAAGCTTTTCCTGTCAATGAACTTTGGCATCTCCTGTACACATTTTGTAATTCCAAACTGTGATGTGACCTCCTACAGGAAGCCCTCCTTCACCTTGCAGACTGGGTCCCGTCCCTTCAGTGTGTACCAGCTGCCCTGCTCTTTCATCCCGGCCATTTGCCACAGCTCATGCTAATTAGTGTGACATTATTATTATTATTATTGAACAAGTCTTTACTTAGTACTGTGGTTTGGGTCTTGGGTATCCCCAAAAGTCTCATGTACTTGGAACTGTGTATAATTAGGAGGTAGAGCCTAGCTGGAAGGGGGAGATGCTTAGGGTGTGACCTGCAAAGAATGTGTCAAATTGTTGATATTGGGAAGAGAGGTGCCCAGGGCAGAGATTTCAGGTGGTTATTGACTTGTGGGCCAAGAGATGGGAGGGGCACCCACCCTGAGTGTGTGTGGGGGTCCCGGCTGGCAGCTTGAACAAAGTAAGGGAAGAAAAAAGAAAGCTTGTTGCAGCTTCTTCCTGGGAGAACTCTGGCCTGGCCTGAGTCTCCAGCAGTAGCTTTGCTTCTCCTTCACATGGCTCCAGCCTGCAATGGGTGAGGAGCTCTCCAGCCTCTGCTTCTGTCACTTGCCCCCACCGTCCGGCCCTGGCCCACACCAATGGCCTGTGTGACGCCTTCTGAAACTGTAAGCTGAGTAAATCCATCCTCCCTTACTTGTGGACGCTGGGTATTTTAGCACAGCAATGAAAAGGTAACTAAGACACCTAGAAACAACGGACAGAGGAGCAAAAGTTCCCATTATCCAGAAGGGCATCCAGGAGGGTTGATCCTAGGTGGCAGTATTAATATCTCTTCCTCTGAGTCCAAGACCCAGGGCATGGTGTGTCCTCGCCTCACCAGCAGGAAGCTCAGGGCAGGCACGGGGTCGTGGGTGAGTGTGTGCTGAACGAAGGACAAACACAGGAGCAAACGCCACTATGGGTGTGGTGGATTTTTTGGGGGGAGGGTTGAGACAAGCTCTCATTCTGTAGTCCAACTAGTCCTGAATTCACTGTGTAGCACAGGCTAGCCTCAAACTCACAGCAATCCTCCTGCCTCAGCCTCCTGAGTGCTAGGATAACAGGTGTGCACCACCACACTCAGCTTATGTGGTGCTAGGACATCCAACCTCAGGCCTTGCGCTTGCTGGGCAAGTGCTTTAGCCATTGTGCTATATCCTCCTCCAGATTTTATTTTCCCTTTGCAGAACTGCTGATTGAACCCAGAACCTTTACACTGAGCTACGCCCCCAGCCTTTTCATTTTTTATTTTGAGACAGGGTCTCTCTCTTGCCCAGAATGGCCTCAAACTTGTGATCTTCCTGCTCAGCCTCCGAGTGCTGAGATTACAGGTTTGTGCTACCAAACCCAGGTGATTTTAAGCATTTTTACAGAGTATATTCCAAGAGGATCCCTGACAAAACTGTAGCATCCCAAAGAGGACACTTGAGGCAGCAGCCAAGAACATGCTACCCATGCAGGCCTCAGGCTAGCACATTCCAGTCGACAGCTGCCAGTCATGGCTGCGTCTTCACCCACTCTTTTCAGGTCACAATTTGTAAGGTTGAAAATATCTTTTCACCATTTTATTAATATGTATATATATGTGATATGTAATGTTTACATTGAACTTGAGTATTTTGTCCACATATATAACCCTTCCCCTGTCCCTGTGTGACCCTCCCACACTCTCCCCCACCCCTTTAGTTCCGACTCCTCCCCACCCCCATTTAGTTCTATGCAATGACTGTAATCTGGGCTTCTCATATTAGAGAAACCATTTGATATTTTAACCTTTGTGTCTGACTCACTTCACTAAGCATGATGGTCTCAAGTTGCATCCACTTACCCACAAAGGCCTTAAATCTATCTGTCCTTATAGATGAGTAGTACTCCATTGTGTACACATGCCAGTTTGTGTATCCATTGGTCTATTGATGGGTATATGTGTATCTCTTTTACATTATGCTTTTACTTTTTATTCATGCTTTTAACTCTTTTGGAGAGATTCTTAGAAGAGATAACACTGGATCAAAGGGCAGATTTATTTTCAGCCCTTTGAGGAATTTCCATACTGCCCTCCGTAATGGTTGTACCAGTTTACATTCCCACCAGCTGTGCAAGAGGCTTCTTTTTTCCCCACAGCCTCACCAGCATTGATTGCTGTTCTAGATCTTGATATACGCCATTCTCTCTGGGGTTAGATGGTATCTTAGTGATGTTTTGTTTTGCATTTCTCTAATGACTAAGGATGTTGAACATCTTTTCATGTATTTACTGACCATTTGAACTTCTTCATCAGAGAGTTGTCTATTCATTTCCATTGCCTATTTTTATTTATTTTTTATTTTTCAGATAAAGTCTCACTCTGTAGTCCAGGCTGGTTCTGAGCTCACTATTTAGCCCAGACTGGCTTCAAACTCACAGCAATCCTCCTGCCTCAGCCTCCCAAGTGCTAGGATTACAGGCATGCACCACCACACCCAGCTTATGTGGCTCTGGAGAATTGAACTTGGGTACTCAGTGCTTGCTAGGCAAGTGCTTTAACCTCTGAGCTATTCCTCTAGCCCCTCACCCCCATTGCCCATTTTAAAATTGGGTCTTTGAATTTGAGGGGCCTGTTTCTCTTCAGTTCCTTGTATATTCTGAGAATGTCATCTTGAAGAAGAGACACCCTGACCTAGAAGGCAAGAATTGCCACTGGTGCCCTGTAAAGCCCCCTGCAAG
Source organism: Ctenodactylus gundi (assembly GCA_004027205.1). Classification (NCBI taxonomy): domain Eukaryota; kingdom Metazoa; phylum Chordata; class Mammalia; order Rodentia; family Ctenodactylidae; genus Ctenodactylus; species Ctenodactylus gundi. Next base: position 761 of record PVKB01004995.1, on the reverse strand, counting down.
GGCTGGGGGCATAGCTCAGCAGTTAGGATTCTTGTCTAGCAAGTGTAAGGCCATGAGTTCAATTCCCCAGCACCATGTAAACTGGACATCCTAGAACTTGGGAGGCTGAAGCAGAATTGCTGTGAGTTTGAGGCCAGCTTGAGCTACATAGTGAGTTCAGCACTACCCTATATACAGAGCAAGACCCTGTATCAAAACAATAAACAAACGAATAAATAAATAAATAAAGTCTCTGTTATGGTTTGGACCTGGAATGTCCCCCCAAAGCCTCATGTATTTGGATGTATTGGGGTACCTATGGAAGAATGTGGTTGTAAGAGGCAGGGGCCTGATCAGAAGGGATGGAACGCTGGCCTTGACCCAGAAAAGGGACAGATCACTGGGACAGGACTGGAAGGGCAGCTCTGCCCTTCCCCCTCCCTTGGCTTTCTGTCCTCCACATCTGCCGTGCTGTGAGCAGCTCTCCAGCAGTGCCTCTGCCATGTGCTCCCACTGTTCCAGCTGCCCGTGAAGGGCTGGCTGAGACCTTCTGAGACCTTGAGCTAAAATAGATCTTTAAGTTGTGGATGTAGAATATTCTGTCCCAGCAACAAATAGTAACTAAGACAGTCTCCTTCAAGTTGGACACATGCCTGTAACCCCAGCACTTGGTAGGCTGAGGCCGGAGGATCTCAATTTCAAGGACATCCTGGGCAATTTTGCGAGATTCACACACACATATACATATATGCACTCCGAATCAATCAACCATCTATTTTTTT